>JAFBJW010000532.1:1122310-1172310 GCA_016785235.1 Pseudorhombus dupliciocellatus
TTTTTTTTATTGAACAAATGACATTTTAAGCAAAAGGCATCCTAACCTAGCACTTTTTCATCGATTTCTGGCCCAAAAATTTTTTTATTTTTTTTTTTGAGAAAAAACGACATACTAACCTATGACTTTTTTGTCGATTTTTGGATGAAAAAATTTAGTTTTTTTTTTATTGAACAAATGACATTTTCAGCAAAAGGCATCCTAACCTAGCACTTTTTCATCGATTTCTGGCCCAAAAAAAATTTTGTTTTTTTTTAGAAAAAACGACATACTAACCTATGACTTTTTTGTCGATTTTTGGACGAAAAAATTTAGGGTTTTTTTTTATTGAACAAATGACATTTTAAGCAAAAGGCATCCTAACCTAGCACTTTTTCATCGATTTCTGGCCCAAAAAAATTTTTGTTTTTTTTTAGAAAAAACGACATACTAACCTATGACTTTTTTGTCGATTTTTGGATGAAAAAATTTAGTTTTTTTTATTGAACAAATGACATTTTCAGCAAAAGGCATCCTAACCAATCACTTTTTCATCGATTTCTCGCCAAAAAATTTTTATTTTTTTTTTAGAAAAAACGACATACTAACCTATGACTTTTTTGTCGATTTTTGGACGAAAAAATTTGGGTTTTTTTATTGAACAAATGACATTTTAAGCAAAAGGCATCCTAACCTAGCACTTTTTCATTGATTTTTGGCCCAAAAAAAATTTTGTTTTTTTTTAGAAAAAACGACATACTAACCTATGACTTTTTTGTCGATTTTTGGACGAAAAAATTTAGTTTTTTTTTTTATTGAACAAATGACATTTTAAGCAAAAGGCATCCTAACCTAGCACTTTTTCATCGATTTCTGGCCCAAAAAAAATTCTGGTTTTTTTTAGAAAAAACGACATACTAACCTATGACTTTTTTGTCGATTTTTGGATGAAAAAATTTAGTTTTTTTTTTTATTGAACAAATGACATTTTTGGCAAAAGTAAATTGTTTAATTGAAATGTATTTTAACTTTTAAAGTATTTATTTAAATAAAATTTATATTAAACCAACCCCTATGTGTGTGCATGTTTCTTTTTATAAAAAAAATAAATTAAACCTTCATTTTCCTGATGATATTTAATTAGTAATTTAATTAATTCCAGATTATGGTGGAGTTGTGGGCCAGGGTTGTGTTCAAACTGAGGTTGGGATTAATGACAACTCTAGCTGAGAATTGAACCCACAACGTCCTGACTGGGAGGGTGCTTTGCTACCCACTGAGCCACCTTACTGCTTGCCAGTTTACTGAAATGTGGTCATATTTAAATCTAACAGGCAAGATAAACTAGGTTCTAAAAGGCCATTTGAAAGGCTGTTGAGATTTGAGAGACACCTGTGGCTGGGCCTGGGAATTGAACCCACGACCTTCTGATTGGGAGGGAGCCTTGCTACCCACTGAGCCACGTTGCTGCTGTCATTTAGGGTATTGTTTGGTTGTATCTAGTATTCATTTATATAACAGGCAAAAATCACTTTTTCATCGATTTCTGGCCAAAAAAAAAATTGTTTTTTTTAGAAAAAACTATATACTAACCTATGACTTTTTTGTCGATTTTTGGACGAAAAAATTTGGGTTTTTTTTATTGAACAAATGACATTTTAAGCAAAAGGCATCCTAACCTAGCACTTTTTCATGGATTTCTGGCCCAAAAAAAATTTTGTTTTTTTTTTTAGAAAAAACTATATACTAACCTATGACTTTTTTGTCAATTTTTGGACGAAAAAATTTAGGTTTTTTTTTATTGAACAAATGACATTTTCAGCAAAAGGCATCCTAACCAATCACTTTTTCATCAATTTCTAGCCAAAAAATTTTTTTATTTTTTTTTAGAAAAAACGACATACTAACCTATGACTTTTTTGTCGTTTTTTGGACGAAAAAATTTAGGGGTTTTTTTATTGAGCAAATGACATTTTAAGCAAAAGGCATCCTAACCTAGCACTTTTTCATCGATTTCTGGCCAAAAAAAAAAATTGTTTTTTTTAGAAAAAACGACATACTAACCTATGACTTTTTTGTCGATTTTTGTCGATTTTTGGACGAAAAATTGTAGTTTTTTTTTTTTTATTGAACAAATTAACATTTTTGGCAGAAGTAAATTGTTTAATTAAAATGTATTTTAACTTTTAAAGTATTTATTCAAATAAAATTTATATTAAACCAACCTCTATGTGTGTGCATGTTTCTTTTTATAAAAAAATTAAATTAAACCTTCATTTTCCTGATGATATTTAATTAGTAATTTAATTAATTCCAGATTATGGTGGAGTTGTGAGCCAGGGTTGTGTTCAATTTAGGTTGGGATTAATGACACCTCTAGCTGAGAATTGAACCTACAACGTCTTGACTGGGAGGGTGCTTTGCTACCCACTGAGCCACCTTACTGCTCGCCAGTTTATTGAAATGTGGTCATATTTAAATCTAACAGGCAAGATAAACTAGGTTCTAAAAGGCCATTCGAAAGGCTGTTGAGATTTGAGAGACACCTGTGGCTGGGCCTGGGAATTGAACCCACGACCTTCTGATTGGGAGGGAGCCTTGCTACCCACTGAGCCACGTTGCTGCTGTCAGTTAGGGTATTATTTGGTTGTATATAGTATTCGTTTATATAACAGGCAAAATCACTTTTTCATCTATTTCTGGCCAAAAAAAAAAATTTGTTTTTTTTAGAAAAAACGACATACTAACCTATGACTTTTCTGTCGATTTTTGGACGAAAAATTTTTGGGTTTTTTTATTGAACAAATGACATTTTAAGCAAAAGGCATCCTAACCTAGCACTTTTTCATCGATTTCTGGCCCAAAAAAAATTTTGTTTTTTTTTAGAAAAAACGACATACTAACCTATGACTTTTCTGTCGATTTTTGGAGGAAAAATTTTGGGGGTTTTTTATTGAACAAATGATATTTTAAGCAAAACGCATCCTAACCTAGCACTTTTTCATCGATTTCTGGCCCAAAAAAAATTTTGGTTTTTTTTAGATAAAACGACATACTAACCTATGACTTTTTTGTCGATTTTTGGACGAAAACATTTTGGGTTTTTTTATTGAACAAATGACATTTTCAGCAAAAGGCATCCTAACCTAGCACTTTTTCATCGATTTCTGGCCCAAAAAAAATTTTGTTTTTTTTTAGAAAAAACGACATACTAACCTATGACTTTTTTGTCGATTTTTGGACGAAAAATTTTTGGGTTTTTTTATTGAACAAATGACATTTTAAGCAAAAGGCATCCTAACCTAGCACTTTTTCATCGATTTCTGGCCCAAAAAAAATTTTGTTTTTTTTTAGAAAAAACGACATACTAACCTATGACTTTTTTGTCGATTTTTGGACGAAAAAATTTGGGGTTATTTTTATTGAACAAATGACATTTTCAGCAAAACACATACTAACCTATCACTTTTTCATCGATTTCTAGCCATAAAAATTTTTATTTTTTTTTAGAAAAAATGACATACTAACCTATGACTTTTTTGTCGATTTTTGGACGAAAAAATTTGGGGTTATTTTTATTGAACAAATGACATTTTCAGCAAAACACATACTAACCTATCACTTTTTCATCGATTTCTAGCCAAAAAAATTTTTATTTTTTTTTAGAAAAAATGACATACTAACCTATGACTTTTTTGTCGATTTTTGGATGAAAAAAATTAGGGTTTTTTTTATTGAACAAATGACATTTTCAGCAAAAGGCATCCTAACCTAGCACTTTTTCATCGATTTCTAGCCAAAAAAAAAAATATTTTTTTTTTTAGAAAAAACAACATACTATGACTTTTTTGTCGATTTTTGGACAAAAGGATTTTGTTTGTTTTTTATTGAATGAATGACATTTTCAGTTAGGGTATTATTTGGTTGTATATAGTATTCATTTATATAACAGGCAAAATCACTTTTTCATCGATTTCTGGCCAAAAAAAAAAAATTGTTTTTTTTAGAAAAAACGACATACTAACCTATGACTTTTCTGTCGATTTTTGGACGAAAATATTTGGGGTTATTTTTATTGAACAAATGACATTTTCAGCAAAAGGCATCCTAACCTAGCACTTTTTCATCGATTTCTGGCCCAAAAAAAATTTTGTTTTTTTTTAGAAAAAACGACATACTAACCTATGACTTTTTTGTCGATTTTTGGACGAAAAAATTTAGGGTTTTTTTTTATTGAACAAATGACATTTTAAGCAAAAGGCATCCTAACCTAGCACTTTTTCATCGATTTCTGGCCCAAAAAAAATTTTGGTTTTTTTTAGAAAAAACAACATACTAACCTATGACTTTTCTGTCGATTTTTGGACAAAAAATTTTTGGGTTTTTTTATTGAACAAATGACATTTTAAGCAAAACGCATCCTAACCTAGCACTTTTTCATCGATTTCTGGCCCAAAAAAAATTTTTGTTTTTTTTTTAGAAAAAACGACATACTAACCTCTGACTTTTTTGTCGATTTTTGGACGAAAAAATTTAGGTTTTTTTTTATTGAACAAATGACATTTTCAGCAAAAGGCATCCTAACCAATCACTTTTTCATCGATTTCTAGCCAAAAAAATTTTTATTTTTTTTTAGAAAAAACGACATACTAACCTATGACTTTTTTGCCGATTTTTGGACGAAAAAATTTGGGTTTTTTTTATTGAACAAATGACATTTTCAGCAAAAGGCATCCTAACCTAGCACTTTTTCATCGATTTCTAGCCAAAAAAAAAAATTGTTTTTTTTAGAAAAAACGACATACTAACCTATGACTTTTCTGTCGATTTTTGGACGAAAATTTTTGGGTTTTTTTATTGAACAAATGACATTTTAAGCAAAAGGCATCCTAACCTAGCACTTTTTCATCGATTTCTAGCCAAAAAAAAAATTTTTTTTTTTTTAGAAAAAACGACATACTAACCTATGACTTTTTTGTCGATTTTTGGACGAAAAAATTTTGTTTGTTTTTTATTGAATGAATGACATTTTCAGCAAAAGTAAATTGTTTCATTGAAATGTATTTTAACTTTTAAAGTATTTATTCAAATAAAATTTATATTAAACCCTCCCCTATGTGTGTACATGTTTATAAAAAAAATAAATTAAATTAACCCTTCGTTTTTCTGATGATATTTAATTAGTAATTTAATTAATTCCAGATTATGGTGGAGGTGTGGGCCAGGGTTGTGTTCAAATTTTTAATTTAGATTAAGATTAATGACACCTCTAGCTGAGAATTGAACCTACAACGTCCTGGCTGAGAGGGAGCCTTACTACCCACTGAGCCACCTTACTGCGCTCTAGTTTACTGAAATGTGGTCATATTTAAATCCAACAGGCAAAATGAACTAGTTTGTAAAAGGCTGTTCAGATCTGAGAGACACCTGTGGCTGGGCCTGGGAACTGAACCCATGACCTTCTGAATGGGAGGAAGCTACGCAAACCACTGAGCCACATTGCTGCTGTCCTGTACATGAAAACAACATGATTCGTCGTTTTGGAACAGAAATGATACAACAAGTACAAATAGAGAAGGGGAAGTGAGATCTGAGAACTAGCGGTCAATGGTGATATATTCAGGATGCATTTAAATGTCAGTTGTAAACAGATGTTTTGGAGTTGGAGGGATTCCCCATCCTGAGGACTGTGGGTAATTTTAAGCGACAAATTGTTTGATTCGTTCTATCAGCTTCATGTCAAGACTACCAGTGAGTGTGCTGTGTATTGTCTGTGTATTAGAGACTTCAGATGGACCACATGGCTGCCTCCTTCAGTGGCTGTAAAAGGCAAATTATCAGCAGAAACACAGGCTCTGTTAGATTCAAGATTCTGGCAAGAAATATCTTCACTTGATTTTGAAAATGGCTTGTATGCAATGTGAGATGTGGACATAAAATAGGAGGAGAAACCCTCAGGTGCACTGTGTATACAACTCTGCTGATTCTGGCGGCCAATGGTGGAATACACTGACAGCAAAATTGCAATGGACCGTTGAATAAGCTGTAATGCTCCTTTTCTGCTGCTGTGCAGGCGCAGGCAAGAAAAAAATAAACACATTACCTCAGGAAAACACTGCACACACACCTAACAGTGAAGCCTGTGGCTTGCTTTGCCAACTACAGGACACACAATTAAGCTCTTTGATTTATTATATTTTCACTATCATCAAAGTCAATGGTCATGACAGTCACTGTTTTATAACCATTAAACTGACAGATGGCTGGTTACTGTATATATGAAATGTATTTATTCAGTCGTATTTCTAATACTTTGTTTGAACAGGTGTTTTCAGGCAAAGATACAGACAAAGATGCACACAAATACACACACGCACACACACACACACACACACACACACACACAGCAGTCAAAGTCTTATCTTATCCAGAAAGAGCAGCTGCAAAGTATGACCCTAGCTTAGCTGTGTTAATGATCGCTGGTGTGTGTGTGTGTGTGTGTTTCACTCTCACAATTCCTCCTCTTTCTCAACTGACAAGAGCTCGTTATTAGTGGTGCAGCTTTGATTTGTGAACTTCAGAGAGGTGAATTTGAACATCTGGCGCATTTCGAGGTTGTTTCTATCGAGGAGAGCAAACACAGGCAGGGCACACTATCATGGTCGGGATTAAGTGAGCACACACACACACACACATATACTCACACTCAGCAGGTGAATGGGGACAAATCCCTGTGTATAGGATCTGAAGGATTGAAAATACAAATACGAGATTATTTTAACAGTTGTAGCATCAGACGGTCTGTACTTGCTGTTCATTAGTTTTCTTTTTTTTTTTGCAGCATCCTGCATTTGTTGCTATAGCAACACATTGACCTTCATGAGCATGTGTAACTTAGCTCCAACATTCAGGTTTGCATCTATATAAAGAACTTGAAAACAAGGAAATAAAAAACCTTGGTATAGTTGGTGTAATTAATAGTCTGCTCCAAATATTGGTACATAAAATGACTCTAACATCATCAGACATGTTTTATTCAAATGCTTTAAAAAGATAAAAGTGTGTCGAATGCATGCATACGTGATACATTTTGATCCAATAAATGAGTGACACTTGATTGTTAAGAACAGCCTGTAGAGTTTAAGAGGCTCTATGAATAATAATCTCACTGTCATTAAGTTCATCTGGATATTTGAGGTTTGAATGTGTATCTGTGTGCATGTTATTTTACATGCTTGTGTGTGTGTGTGTGTGTGTGTGTGTGTCCAGTCAGAGGTGACCAGTTGTCATTGAGCTCTGACAGAAACCAGGTATCAGAGAGACATGGTGTCACCTTGTCACTTCCAACCTTTCCCTGTGTGTGTGTGTGTGTGTGTGTGTGTGTGTGTGTGTCACACCTCTCTTGAGACCCGTCGTAACCCTCAGGTTGACTGCATAGATGACACACATGGAAGTATCCCAGGAGTGGACCTCAGGTGATGAGGCGGCAGCATGTGTATGTGCTTCACATCTCCAGAGATTCACTCTCTCCTTCAAAGCATGGATGACAAACACACACCACATACACTCTCTCTTTCTTTCACACACACACACACACACACACACACACACACGCACACGCACGATTTTGACATTACGGAAGTTGAGGGGCCTTGATGGGGCAGTCAGTCAATATCAGAATCAGGTCAGAAGAATAGAGGGAGAATGAAGTAAGAATGAAAAGCACCTTTATTTTTATGTTATGATTGGCTGAGGTTCTGACACACAGAACAAACACATCATATTCAACACAGTGAGTATAATGTAATACAATGTAGATTCTTTTCACACTGCAATGATGAATATTCTCACATGTACTAACTGCCACTAAATGATCACCTGATACTATGACCTGGATGAATGAGAATCTCCACAGACATACACACATAGTGATGTCTGTTTTTTGTTGTTGTGTAATCGCGCACGTGCAGTGATGTAAATATTATGCAGTGTATAAAAGGTAATTTCTCTATTGATCTCAGAATGAGATCTTGTGTTCTTTGATGTGCCAAATAATGTTTGCTTATTTGTGATTACTGAGTGCATTACATTGAAAATATCAGTTTTTCACTTCTGGATTTTGCCTGTGGGTTTCTATTTCCTGTCGTCTCCATATTAGAAACATATTGGATTTAATCTATCCTCCATCCACCAATGTGACAATGTGCTTTCTCACCAATTACTGACTGCCATCTCCCTCTTCACACCTGGCAGGCAGTGGATGTGGCTGACATGAGGTGTGTGTGTGTGTCACAGAGAGAAGGAGGTAGAAATGGAGAGAAAAGCGGGAAATGAGAGCCAGACAGATTTAAGTGAGGGAGAGAAGTTTTAAAGATGGGTGTTTATGTTCCCCCGGGCTTCATCAGGTGAATGACACGTCTTCCACTCTGTGATATCACATCCCTGCAGCTAACCCTCTGATCCCATAGTGTTGTAACTAACATGAAATATATATATTTTTTTTATCCCAGATAACAAAAAACATCACTATTCATTAATATATTGCAAATTATTTCAACGTGTCAGATAGACCTTCTGTTTGAATTCAAGACTGAAATAAGCCAGAGCAGGGTATCTAATGAGCAGTGATAGTGGTCATGGATACAATATCCAAAAATGTAGGAAACTGAAAAGGAAAAGACAGTAGTACCCACATTGGTGAGAAGGTGGTCTTTGGTAAATTAATTCAAAATGTGTTTTATCAGTGACTGGCTCACACTCAATATTCATGTGTCGGTGTGCGTGAGTCCAATTAGTAGCAATTCAAACATGACATCTGGATTAACATGCTTGATTGTTGGCCCCAGTCCACACTGTGACATCTCTCATAGCACAAACACTGTTAACACACCTGTCACCTGTCCACCCTGGTGCTGTTAAACCAGAAATACAACAGCAAGTCATTTAGGGAGCTACATATACAGTGAGACAGCTACACTCAGCAAAACATGTGACTTTGCAAACAATGCTAACGAGCTGCTTGGTGTGCTGCGTTGGACGGTGCAAGAGTGAACGCTATCCTGCGCACGACTTGAATCATTTGTAAATCTGCAGGGAAGAGAAAGTGGTACCATTGGGTCTGCATGTAAAATCCTGGAAGATCCTGTGTTCCCAGTGGCCATGCATTTAACAACCGCTAACTTTTTAGTCTAGTGCAGCAATATCTATCTGCCTGTTTATCCTCTGCCCAGATACATGTATAGTAACACACAGGGACGTTGACTGATACGTACCTGCAGTGGACAGACATTAAGGAGCCCGCTCATTAACCATTAAAAAGGCAGAATAACCTATGTGTAAACAAACACCATAAAAAATGGAGTGACGTAATCTTTCAACTTCAATTTAGTGATGTACAAAGCTACAAAAGTCGTTAAAAACAAGTTTCAGAGTCCCATCACAGATGTGCATATTTACTCAAGGCCTCCGACTGATCAAGGAAGATAACCTGAGCTCAGTAAATGCAAACCTGAAGGGGCGGGACAACAAATTCACCAGATAGGATCTAAGCAAGGAGGACGAAGGGAACACTGTTTAATGAAAACAAGAGTTTAAGGAGAAACAGGATATGAGCAGGTCTGACATGGTATTTAAAGAACAACTAAAAACAAACTGACAGTGCCCAAACAAAGTCAAACACTCTACAGGAAGGAGAGAATGTCAGTCTCAAAGCTAGTTTAAAAGACAAGGAAGACAGGAACAAGACAAAAGCAGATCATGGCCTCCTTAGACAGACACCACATTGGGACAGAGGAAAACGACAAGATCAGCGGTGGACATAGGACAGTGACAGGATGACAGCAGCCTGTGAAAAAGACCTTACAAGAGGTCAAGGTTGAGTGGGTCACTGAGTTAAAGGAAGTGGTAAAATGTCGTGTTTGTGAGCATGTGACTTCTAAATTGAGTCCATCTTGTTCAGGTAAGGTAAGGTTAGTTTGGGAAGTTAGTTTAGGTAATGGTTAGAGGATAAAGATTAGTCGTGTCAGGCGCATGTGTGTGTGTTTGTACACGTGTGTGTGGTCTGTGAGGTGATGACAGTCGTGTGAACACCCACATATAGACGCCGTGATTGGCTGTGACAAAAGACTGGTTGACAGTGATTGATAGTTGATTGATGGCCTCAGCTGATTGCTGTGCTGCAACACTGCAGCCAGCCCCGCTCCACACACTCACACGCACACCAACACTTTCTGCCAGTCTGCCACCACAGAGTTAGCAACAGTCTGCGTTTTGCCTCCCTCACTTCTCCAAGCCAGTCGCTTTGCACTGCGGCAGGCTGGGGAAGCAGACACACACTCGCACACACACACACACACACACACTCTCTGCTCCGCTCCCATATTTTTTGGAAGGGAAGAGACGAGGAGCGAGCGAAACCTCGGCAGCTTGGCATTTTCAATATTTTTTAATGGAGAGCTGCTGCAAAAAGAAGAAAACGTCTCAGGGATTTCTGTTTTCTTGCCTTGCGCTGAAAGTTGTTTCAAAGAGATTCCGAGTATCGTGATTACAGGAGGAATATGCACGACTCGACCTGCCAGCCGAAAAAATGAGAAACGCAAAAAGTGGGAAGAAAGAAGAGGCGCTCCGGACGTATATGCGGTGGATTTTGCGAGCGAATTTGCAGTGTTCCACGGGTCATTTTTTTTGGATGAGTAAGGAGGAAGGAGCGATGTCAAAGGGATCTCCTTGGTGTGCTTTGAATACATTTTTTGGCAGCAGCTGACCCCTCAGCTGCATGCTGCTGCTGAAAAAAGCGGCTGGAAATATCTCCCCGCTCTCAATCCAGGGTATAGATGCGGCCGGGCCTTGCGATTTGTGCAGATCCGGCAGCCTCCGTGTGCAATATAAATCCTGTCCAGGTCTTTGGTATCCAGCCCTGCAAGATGTCCAGCAAACCGGCACCCAGCCCGGATAAACTGCATCCCCCATGGAAGGAGAATGAGAGGCAGACGAGTGTGGTGTGAATGAATGGCGAGAAAGAGAGAGGGAGAGGAGCTTCCAGACAGGCTGACCTACATTCAACACTGTCTGGAGCCAAAGACAGAGTGAGAGGAGGGGAGAGGGAGGGAGAGAGAGATAGGGATGAGAGAGGCAGCAGAGGATGAGATTGCAGGAAAAGAAGATGGATGAGGCAGCTAATTTCACTCATTTCTTACTCTGTACCTTTTCTCTTTTTCCTCTCATCCTACCGTTAGTCAGCCATTGGCTGGGCTGTGTGGGGGATCTGCCTGTGCTCTAATGCTCAGTCTGATGCTCTCAGACAGACACAAAGACTATAACAAAGAAAACACTCACTTTTCACACTTTTACTGTTTTTGCTGCATGCTCCTCATTCTCTCCTACAAGCTTTGTCTCCATTGTCTCCTCATCTCCTCCACTCGTCCTCACCTTGCCTTTCTCTCTCTCTCTCTCTCTCTCTCTCTCTCTCTCTCTCTCTCTCTCTGCACTGCACGCTTTAACCCTCTTCCCTCCGCGGCCAGCTACCCCTCCATCCCTGTCCGTGTGCACATTTATCTTTCCCCTCCTCTCCCTCCTTGGTCAGCGTTTATCTATTTCCCGGTAGCTCGAGTATTTTTATGGTGGATTACTTTGTCTAGCTGCATGCTGTTATCGAGCATCGCCGAAGGGGAAGGATGGGACCAAAGGCAGCAGCGGCTTTATCCATCTATCTATTTGTCTGGTGAGCTGCACGCCTCCGATCTATCACACTTCCTCACGGATGGGAAGCCGTTCGGATGCGAGCAGCTCACGAGCTGGTTCTCCCAGCTTTCTGTTGCTAAGACAGTCAATTCATGGAATGATTGTCTGCCTGGTTGCGCTGGTCGGATTCTGTGTCCAGCCTCGAGGTGCCATACTTGCTGTTGGACTCAGGCAGGGATTATTGTATCTTGTCTGTAAGCCCACTTTACGAGTCCATGCAGACAAGCCTTAGCACTGAGGATATTATTGCAGACTGCAAGCGTCCTCTTCTCCTCCACCTTGTCTTTTTTTTTTTATAGTTTTCACCTCACAATTTCCCCCTCTCCCCACCCTGCCTCCTCCCCACTCCATCCCCTCCCTCCATGTCAGTCCTCAGGGATCAGTGTTAAGGACATGAGAGGCGATTGCAGTTGAAGGAGAGGAAATGACATGGGTAATGGAAGAGGACACACAGGCACCTGTCAGGGAAAATCAAGGGTGCAAGGGGGGAAGGGGATGAATAATTCATGAGGCAGAATTACAGTGCTTTCACCTTCTTGAATAAGCTCGATCAGAATCCTGCAGTTCTTTAAACTCTTAAGAGAAAAGGAGAATTGAAAGTATTTGTGAGTCTCAGCAGCATTCAGGGGGAAAGCTTTCACGAAGAGACACTGATTCACAATCATTCGGATATTATTGCTGCTTTTTTTCCATTTGCGAACTTGTGCTCAGCTCCAGACGCGGCGATGAATAGCGTGCGGGCATTTCATGTTCCTCATATTTTCAAAAAGATGACCTGAGCAACATTAGAGTGAATATACATGTTAAAATCATCCTGTTCACCTGAACAATGCAGTAACTACACAATTTATCCACACACCTGTACACTTGCTGCAAGCTACAGAAGGGGCCGCAGTGCAGTATTCCAGACATGAATTTCAGAGAATGTCTGCAGAATCAGGTCCTTACTTTCTCCGGAGTGCGCCTTTTTCCACACCATATAATAGATGCAGCAGATAATTCTCCGCTCAGAATGGTTCACAACATGTTAATCTGTGCAGCGCTCCGGTCAGGGATGAAACAGGTGGCGGGGCGTAAATAGCAAATTCTCGACATGTTTTTGTTGACATCTTCTTTTTGTATTTGCATATCTGGAGTTTTTACAGGAGAGCCTCTCACTCTGACATTTGGGTTGTCACATGTAGCCCCTCAGGACATTATCCGGAGTTCAGTGCATGTCTGAAAGCAGTCATATATGTGCATAGACAAGCAGGTCCTTTAGAGAGGCTGCACGGTTCATTTATCCACGTGTGAGCAGAGGCCGGCATGAAATGATTAATCATGGGTAATAACAATAGTTATAGGCTCCTCGTGAAATGTCCCAGTCTCACTGAAGTAATTGATTTCTAAAGGGGACTTTCATATTCATCTGCACAGCTTTTACCATTTCACTGCACCATTTATTCCCCCTCTCTCTGCGGCCTGTACAGCAGGCACTTTGCCCTGCCTCCACATCTCCACTAGCACATTGTAAAGGAAATGATGTGAGTTTATAAACGGAGTGCTTTTTTTTCCTCCCCCTTTCTGAAGCAGTGCTGCAGCCTAAATCATTGCCGCCTCTGCCCCCACTCACCGTAACCCTGACAGATACTTGCTTGTCTCGGCTGACAAGCTTGTTTAGGCCACTGTGTTCTTCCTATATCAACATAATAAGGTTGACCTTTACATAAACATGCATCCCATGAACCAGTAGCTTCCCGTGCGTGGCATCTTCCCACATTATATGACAGGCCTATTATTTGTAAATGGCAACTACCCAGTGGCTCCTATGCTTTGAGCCACTTATGGTGAATCACATTCATTTGTGTGTGGTGTTCACTGTCCGCCTGTGTGTGGCCGGACTCCTCTGCTATTGTGTGTGATTAAGTTTCTTCTTCTCACTCTGCTTGTGTGTCCGATGTTGGTGAATGTCTTTGAAATCTCTGCGAACTTGAAGAAGACCCTCATGATTGCACTTAATCCAGCATGATACAGGGCAGTGTCGGTGGTACACACTGTGAATACGTCACGGCAGAACATGACGGGGCCAAACTGGAGCTGCAAGACTGGAGTTTCTTTGCGCGACTTTGCACACTGATGTGGAATGCTTTTTAGAGTAAATTGCATCTATTTGTAGAATGGCACTTTACTCTCTCTTACTCTCGCTGTAAGTATGTCCAGACCAAAACATTCTATACGTGACATTTCCTCAGTGAATAGTTGATTTTTTAAATTGTTTTTTTTCCAGTCTTTTCAAATCTGCTCTGCACTCTGCAAGAATTTCTTTATTTCCATTTTTTTTATTACCCATGTCTGAAAAGCTGCCTTTTGCCGATGATAATATCAAAGTGGTGCTTTTGCTTCAAACACACAGTATGTAAGACGGGCCATCTACTTAATTTCTTTGTGTTTTCCATGTGTTTGGTCAAGCCGCCACATGTCTGTCTCAACTGACCTTTGAGGGGCAGCGTGTCCGGTGAGTTGCTAAATTAATGGCAACGTTGACACCGGAGGCATGAGTCTCTTACTCATACTGTCACACTTTGTCTGAGTTTAGATAAATAAGTGGCACCCCGGGGAGTTAACTTAGGAGTCATAATGTCCATGAAGCACATCTATGGTGAGTGCCGAGCATTACACTAATAAAGTAACAATTTTCTTTCCCTTTATAAGTCACGTCTTCACATTAAGCCGTGTTTCTTCCCTCCGTTTGATTCGGCTCCATTCTCAGTAGGTGGTCAAGTGCTGTATTAAATCCTCATCATGGCCATTTCCATCTCCCTCATCTGCTTGTAATAGACCAAATTTTCCTCTTAATTCATTCTTCCTACTCAGATGTGTAGCAGGAGATTGTTTCATTATGGGAAACCTCAGACAGGGGTAAAGCTCTTCACACTAAACAAGAGGAAGTACTCTTAAAACTATTTAGAAAGAGAGAAAGAAAGGGGGGAAACTAATCAATTGTTCACAGTTGTATCTGAGAAAGATACATCTGGTGTGTGGACAGGACTGATTATTACCAGGATGAATATATTAGTATTATATACTATAAATTGAATTGAATTACTTTTGATGGTATTATACTGTGGTATTACTGTCTTGTCACTTAATGTTCTACCTTTTTTCCAAGCATAGCACACAATATGAGTCTAATTACATTTTTCCTTCAGTTAATGAACAATATAGTCTCTGAGGGGCCAGTCCACCACAGTCTCCCAGGTATGTTTTTGGTTGTTTTGTTCTACTCTTTGATTTAAACAATGTGTAACGTTTTTGATGAATGAATAACAACATCTGTACCAGATGTCTGTCTCCAGATGTGTGTAAAAAGCAATTGATTAAAGTTTTGAAAACATGCTGATGTCAGTGATGTTTGTGTTTGGGTTATTTTGCTGTAAATGAAGGCAAGAATAAAAACAATGTGACAGAGAGAAACATAAACAGAATATATCAAAAGAAATAGACATTAAAGGTACAAAAACGCAGGTTATACAACTGCAAAAAAACATCACAGTTCCTAAAGTGTTTTGTTGATATTCCAAAAAAACATCGAACACATTTTAAAGGGGTGTGCTACACATCCAGAGGCAGATTTGGATGAAAGAGTGTTTTCATATGATACAGACAAGCAGTGTTTACTAAAGATCCTCTTTGTCTTAAGTAATAGAAACTGTCACTTGAAAGTTTTGACATTCTGCAGACATGAAGTCCTCTTTGTATTTGTTGTCTCATCCAGAAGGTGAGAGGCAGGTTTCATGTATCAGACAGGTCAAACCAGCTTCAAACCACTGACTCACATATATTATGTTGTGTCAACAGATAAGAGATAACACAGTTGAACTCAAGAGATACACACGCTCACACACACTTCACATTTCTGGTGAGGTGTGCACAATACCAGTTGTGTGTGACAGAGAACAGATATGTTTGTTCTCTGAAGTTCGGTTTAACAGACCTAACTGCCACACATGTCTGCACAGCAACGTCGAAACTGCCTTGTTTTGTAGTATGAGGACATATGTTAGTTGCAGATGTGCAAAAACAGGGATTGTGAGAATGTAATATTTGAACCGCCATTTACGAGCCGAGGCATTGTTTTGTCATCTGTTGTTCTGGTGAACTTTGTCGTACCCAGACACGAGGCAGCGAGGTAACAGTGGAGGTCAAACAATCGGCATGTTCATGCTTTTTATTACACACTGCTATTTAGCGCTGCTAATTTTTGTGTAGGTATGAGTGACTGTGCGCCAGCATGTGCAAGGTAAAAGATTTGATATGTGTGTTACTTGCGTATGTTGCAAATTGGTTTATACAGTCACATGACAGGCACCTCTAATGGAGACTAAGCAACTTACCAGGAAGTGAACCAAAACATTGTTCACACATGTTAAGGTTAGATTAAGGTCAGCGTTAGGTTTAAGTTTCAGGTTAAGGTCAGATTGGGTTTTGGTTAAAGGTAAGAAAAGTAATAATCATGGTTAGGGTTTTCCTTGCGTGCATGTGTGTGTGTGTGTGTGTGTGTGTGTGTGTCAGTGCCAGTAAATATGCCAAGTCTGCGTTTGAAGTCTTCTTATTAACAGCATGAGTGAGAATGCCGTTACACACAATCATGTAGTGTCCTTGGGCTGCTGGTAGAGAAGTAGTGTAAAAACAGCATGAGCACTTTCAGTATAACATGGACTTAAAGACACACGTGCACACAGGGGGTGGGCACACATTCAGGTAGACATGCCCATAGGATATTTCTGTGATGAGACTGTGGAGAGTCACTGTATACTAAGGGCAAACAAAATTAAACTAACTGCTTGGAAAACAACATGATCACGAATGCAAGCGTTCGGCTCAGGTTCGTCGAGTTCATCCTCTGTGGCAAGTTTGATCTTAACTGCACACAAGAGCTATTCTCTCTCTCTTCCCTCTTAAACACACATGCACACAATTAGCACATCAATATATATAGTACACAGAGAACGTAATGGTTACACACACACACACACACACACACACAAGCACACACCACTCCCAGACAGTCCCATATGGACTCATTAGGGGCCAGTCTATCGCCACCTGTGCACTGAAAGGCCCAACGGACCAGCTCTGACACTGACAATGGACAGGAGCTGAGTTGGGAATACACACATACACACACACAGGTGCAGGTTATCGTGTACACACCAGAATGTGTACACAGAGAGAAGATACACACCCATTCTTGGCGGCAGGCAGGGACACTATAGGCTCTGGGCTAAGACTAACAATAGAGTGAGTTAGACTTCACACACTGGCTTACTTGCATTCTCTCCTGACACCAAAAGTTGATTCATATCTTAAGCAACATTTTTTGTAACATCCATTTTAACAATACCTGTTATAATGAATCATCTTCTTTTTGAACTAACACCTCGGCCTGCATCACAGTCACCCCACTGAAAGGGCGATTAACGCCTTTCCTGTTATTGGCCATAGGAGCCTCTCTGCTTCTCCCCCTGGTGCATCATGCTCGTGCTCTCTCACCACACCATCTGCAAAATGAACGAGTTCAACCAGGTGTCATGTTTCCATCTTCGCCGTTTTAAAACCCCGTTTTACTGTAGATTCATTTGCTGATTTCAGTTACAGACAAAAGCCAGATATTAGCGGGAGATTTGACGAGTGAAAAGAGGGCTTTACATTTAGAAGGGTGGACTTTAAAACTGCTCTGCAGAAGTGGTTACTCTTGTTTTGTTCTTCGGGCATTTTAAGCCTGAGGGATTATGGGACACGAGCAGGTTCACCTGTGTGACAGTTGAGGGTTGCTTGTCTGTACTCGTCAGCACTGTGATAAACTGACAGTTTGTGGACCTCACCTCTCATCCAATGTCAGCAGCCACCCTCAAAAGATAAGTAATCCAACTAATTGATTGAGGGTCATGTACATAATGCCGTGAGCTTGTTGATCACGACCGGAGCAGTAAAGCATCAGTAGAAAAGCTCCTGAACAAGGGTGCTCATGCAGAGTTTTATATGTGAGGAGCTCAGTGTTGAGCTTGTCATCATTAAGTCAGTTGTACATAAATAATTCCAGTTATTCCCCTTCAATCCCATAAATAAAATGTGTTCAGATTCAGTTTTTTCCTTAAACTAAGTTTAACTTGGCTCCAGTTAGAAGCTGATGAAGTGTGTGTGTGTGTGTATATATATATATACACACACACCGTTACTTTTAACATTTTATATATGCTAATGAGACATTAGACAAAGGTACATATAATTAAAATCCTGTCTATCTCTGCCTGGTAAAGCAGCAACTCATGTAAGTAAGAACAAAAGAGAGATGACAGTTAGGAAAGATAAAGATATGAAAGAGGAGACAAGAAAGAGAAGAGTGTAGGGCAAAAGCAAAGAGATGATAAAAGAGACGAGCAGTAAGATGGATAAAGAATTTAACAGAGGAGAGGAGAGCACATGCAAACAGAATTAAAGAGTATACTGACGAAATACTGTGAGTGTGCGTGCGTGCGTGTCAGTCTCACTCTCACTCTCAATTTTAATATAAATCTATCCATTTTCTATATCAGCCATCATTCGAGCAACATGGGGGGGCTTGAACCAATTTCATCTGACATTTAGCAAGAGGGAGAATAAACTCCAGACAGGTCGCCGGCAGTGATGTCACTTGCTTTTTGCATTATGGACATTTTCCTGAAGTATAACGAAAGGTCTGCAAGTGGAAATTCAAAAGTCAGTTTCTGTGGATATTATCCTGAGGAACTGTAGACCTCATTTCAGTCTAGGCTCTTTTCGTTTTAAGTTCAGAGCATTCATTTATTTATTTACTGACCGGGTTGTTTTTATGTCAAAATGGCAGCAGTGGGAAAAAAAAACCTTCTCAAATGAACTGTTTCATTGGTCTACAGCAGTGGCTTTCAGAGTTGAGGCCAGCAAAATGGCCAGGTCAGTAGGGTCATTTGACAGTGTTTCCCTCTCCTGTGCATGCAGCTGGACATCATAACAGTTTAGGATCATGACAATACAACATTACAAGTGAGGAGTGGTGAAATCAGTGTCTTTGTCAAAAGCACTTTGAGGATGGTGTGAGGAGAAGCGACTGTCGAAATATTTCCTTCTGTGTTGACAGTAATGCCACTATCGTGTCTGCATCCTGAGATATTTGTGTACTTAAGCAATCAGGATGCTGTAGATTGATTTACATGGATGCTAATTCCAGAGGCTGTGATTGCGTTCCCCAGCAATAAAGCCCAGGATGTGGATAATTGTCTGAATGCAACAGGTCCACATTTGATGAAGACAATGAGATGTTCTGTACAGCTCATCCTGTCACTGCTGCTTTGGAATTACCAGCGACGCACCGCCGTGGCTGCTGTGTCTATTGATTTCTCCCTCCGTCACCTCGGCTCCCTCTCATGTACTGTATTAGCATACTTGACAGCATCTTGTCTTGTGCATTTTCTGCTCTGCATATCTCAGTTATAATTGTCTGTTGAGGTTGGTCCTGGATAAGCTCTGTCGTGCCTCCAGGTGACTGTTAATTGACTGCTAACAGTTCCATTAAGGTGTTCTGTTAGAAGTACCTCAAATACAATTGTTTTGAATGTTGAAACTATACGTCAGTCAATACCCCTAAATAATTTGATGCTACCTTATCTGATTAAAAGACAAAAGTATTCTCTTCAGGTTGACTACATCGTACTCCATTGCTCTTTATGTGGCCCTGCAAAACAGACTGACCCCTCCACAAAGTTGCTCACAGCATGGAAGCACAGTTACGTGTTGGTAATGACCTGCCAAGGCCACGTCCTACTTTGAGCTGCTTCCCCCGTGTGTCTTCACTTCTCTGGAGGACGTCATACTTCATCACAGTAGGTCACAGTCACACAGCTCCCCTCTGTATTGTTAAAGCTTCCTATCCCCGTCAAGGTAAAAACTTTACCCATTCACATACGGTAGGCATTGTGATGTGAGTTCACACGCACACACATACACTCTCTAATAATAGCCTAACCTTTATGCTGGATCAGTTACTGATGTCTTGGGATATTTCATCATGTTGAAGCGAGGTGAAAGATCTCGCTCGCTTGTTTCCGACTTTTCTCCCTCCTTTGCTCTCTCTATGTCTCCCTCCGTCTCCCCCCGCCGACCCCTCTACCCCCCACCAAACTGGCCTTTATCTGTGAACTTTGCTTGACCCCATCCCACTAATCTTTCATCCTCTGGAGAAGCCCAGCGTCAAATTGCAGAGCTTTAATAGAGTCTGGGAGCTACGGGCTAAAGTAACACAGAGCGTAAAGGGAATAAGAGACGGCTGCTCGCAGCATGTCTAATGGTGGAGAGCTGCGAAACGCCGGAAGAGTTCTGCCATTTTTCATCAAGTTGTCTCAAGGTGAAAGAGACCTCGTTGTTTTTATCATGAGCATACATACATCCTTTTGCTTATAAATTATTTTTTATTATTAAAGCTGTGTGCTCCTGAATTTTTCATGTCGGCGTCACTTTGATTTTCTCTAAAAAAATGTGGCTCTCCACTGCTGTGTGGCAGCAAATGAGGGGAGGTTCTCAGTTCATGATCTGTTTACTGTCAAATGCAAAAACAGAGCCATTAAAGCCAGTTGTTACAAGGCAAGAGGGACAGGCCCCAGAAAATGTCCACAGCACCTGACTCTGATAGTCTGGAATTTAGTCCATGTCTGAAAACGGCAAAGGAAATGGATGAATAGCGATGGTTGGGATGGGTAAGAACGATGGAGCGAGGACAAAAAGTAATGAGAATAATGGAGGCCAGTAAAGGCATTTTCTCCAGTTAAGTGATCAAGTTGTGATATTTGTCATAGTTTTCTGTTGGAATGCTACCTTGAACATTTCAATCATGTTCATCATAAAAACAAATTTATAACATACACTGGAACTGCACATTAACCTTTTACAATGGACTGGAAAGTTTCCACCTATTAAGTTCAAATGGTATTTCTAAACATTAGAAGAAGAAGGAAAGTCAGTCAATAGACAAGGAGTGGAACAAATGAACAAGGTTTCCTCTTCACAGCCTGTGTAAAGACATTACTTTTCCTTCCCTACAAAGAAAAATGTTTGTATCTGATTCAGCACAGGTTCACCTTTGGTCCTGCAGCACATTCATCTGAAGCAAACACACCTTGTGCCTCTCTGAGAGGTTGGATCGTTTGTTTACTCGTTAAAAACCCTTACAAAACACATTCTTCCTTTTCAGCTCTTTAAGACGTATTTTAATTTTCTCTTCCATTTTCAACCACTTCAACACGTTATGCTTGTTTCGGGCTACTTGTACGTAACCCCTCCCCCACATCATATTGTGGCATTTTCCTTGAACCAAGAGTCTCCCTTGAATGACTCTAGTGAAAAAACATCATTCTCAACGATGTTGGAGATTTTCAGTCTTTGTTTTGTTGCCGCCTTTTCACTTGTGTATTTGTTCATCCGTTGCCACTTTATCCACTAAATTGATAATGTAAGTGCAACAAGTTGCTGAGCAGAAAACACACACACATAGAAACCATGTCAATCAAAGATAAGTGCATTTTCTGAGGAAGCTTCAATGAAGAAATCCCCATTCATTGTGTATTGTGTAGTAAGTATATCAATAATATACACAATTTATTCTCATATTATACGTGGATATTTTTGAGAACATAGGGCAAAATTGTAAAATATCTCTTGTACATTTCCCTGCCTGAGTTAGATATTTAGAAAAAAATATGGTGTTTGATTCAGTGTCTTTATAATAACTAATTTGATTCTGATTTTCATTTCACTACTTTCAGTCAATCAATGTTGCCACTCAATGTTTCTGAAAGGAGTGATGCGTGATGCTACTGTGACTTTCTATTTGAGGCTGCTGTAGACTTATCATGGTATTGTTATTTAATATCTGATACATGATTCAATATTTCTTATCAATAGGAGGCCTGAAGAAGAAAATATGAGGTAGACACCCTAAACCCAACCAGGTCACCACAAATCATTGGGATTATGTATTGCACCACTGGAGATGGGAAAGTCTGAATGTTAGCACCGGGGCACTCCTTTAAACATTCATGCAAATACAAACTGGAAAGCTTACTACTGTCTAATTTGCAGCTTTTAATTGTGCATATCAGCAAGGTGCCCGTGTGCCCCTGTGTGCAAGAGTGTGTGCATCTGTGTAATGTCCTAGTGTATTGCCAGTGACTCAGTCATTACCATCCTGCCGACACACACACGTACCAACAGCCGATAACAAACACCCATACACATGCACGTCCAGCCAACACCCCTTGTACCCCATCCGCTGAATACACACATTGTTACTCCAATTTACACACATCCTGCAAAGACACATGCATGCACATACACATAACGTCCCATTCAATTTCACACATGTCAGGGGAGACTCCCAACCAGGCAGTCATATTAAACCAGCTCATTATTTATGCAAGGGGAGAGATTGCCAGTCCCCGATTCGCCTCATAAAATGTTAATATATTCATCGGGAAATTGTCGTCTTTTAATCTGCCCCACCAGAAAAACACTTATCTGCCACTATAGCACCATGTTGTACAGTCCCTCTCTCTCTCTCTCTCTCTCTCTCTCTCTCTCTCTCTCACTCTCTCTCTGTCTGTCTGTCTGTCCTTTACCTCTTTTTCTCATTCCTATTGTTTTTTTTTACTCTCCATCTATAGCTGGCAGACATCACATAACTCATTTGGGAAGCTAACTCTCAGCCCTCTTCTGGTTTTTAATCATGCTTAGCAAGGTATAATTAGGCATCATGTGTCTAAGATGTGTTCATCAATATTCTGAGAGTTTTTCTTGAAGTAAATATAGTTGTATATATTTTGGACCATTGTGTTGCTGCATATTAAAAGTCCAGATTTTAAGATTATCTGGCTTTAATGATATTTAATGGAAAATGACAAAACAATTAATGTATGTGTAAATAATTGAATGTGCAGTGGTTGTGTTACTGATACACACAAACAGTTTATTCTGATACAATCTGACAAAACCAGTCTATAGCTTACACCCACATAGACCCACTGCAGGGAATATTCTTATCAAATAAATTGCAGTACTTTTCTAATATTAAAGTTAATAGTTAAGTGAAAGAGAATATACTTAATATATTCCCAAATTGTTTCTCTACACAGCTGGCAGACAAAACTATCTGTTACTATACTATCTATTTTTAAAAAAAACACATTTCTATCACCTAAAATGAAGCAGTGCTAGCTAGCCGAAAATTACCTTGGTTGCTATGCAACAGCAGCATCTGCTCAAAGCCCTGTCATTTCCTCAGCCAAACTAATATCCCATAATAACCTTAAATAAGCCCTCTACTGTGTGCGTGTGTGTGTGTTTTGAACATGTGTGCCTGTATATTTGTGTGCATTTGTGCATTATATCTGTCTGTGGACATGTCTGTCTGAGTGTGTGTGTGTGTGTGTGTGTGTGTGTGTGTGTGTGTGTTTGTGTGTGTGTGTGTGTGTGTGTGTGTGTGTGTGTGTTTTGGCTGGGGACAGACAGTGGATTAGCAAGAGGGATTCGTTCCAAAATGCAATCACTAGGGATACTTACAAGAAAATAGGTTCCAATGTTACAGTAAATGGAAAAGTACTGGTTTATCAAGGTGGATCTGTGGATTTGTCCTGATCAAAGCAATAACATCAGCATTTTCATATGAATATCAGAGCTCTAATGTACTCAGAATACAGGTCAGGAGTGATCTGGTGTTTTGTGACGCAAAAGTAAAGCCTGGCACAAACCAATCCTATTGATGCTGTTTGTTTCCAGAACTTGCTGTGAGGAAAAGAGCAATGCAGGACTGACAGAGAACGACTACACCAATCAATGACAGCAATAACAATTTGACTTTTGTGACAACTGATCTGGGCGATGCTAATGCATTGCTGAGCAATGAAGACATCCAATGCGTGTGGGCGGGCCATCAGTGTCTGCGCCCTCGCAACCGCACTGAGATTTATCACAGAGTGTTGAGTGTGGTGACACGTTGTTGCATGTGGGCCATTTGCAGGATGATGGCGGGTGCTTCAGGGCCATCCATGTGCTGAAATTGACTTAGGGTTGAAGGTTATTTCAATTTCCTGTGAGATATTAGAAAACTTCAACCTAGAAAGACGATACTTCAGCAGCCCATGAGAATAAATCTGAGTGTCCTAAGCAGTGCAAGAGCAGGTTGGAAATAAATCTTGAATGTCTCAATATAAATAATAATAATACTATACGACACATTCAATTCTCTGTGTGAAAAGCATGAACACAATAAAGCGTGTCGTTCTTGCCCCACACACATTATGTCTTGCCTGGACCAAATGTGTAGATTTCCATGTGTGAAATCACATCTAAAGACACGGTCATGACTGATTACACACAAAGCCAGTTCCAGTTCCCTGCAGGAAAATGAATGCACAACAACAAGCTTAGGTCAAAGTGAAATCAGAGTTTCAGAGGTCAGACATTATTTTATATTGCATATGTCAGATGGCTGAATATATGTATATTATTTAGCCATCTGACTATTGTTTTACGTTTTGCACTCCAGCTGCTTCCATACATTGAAGCAGGTTAGGTTAATGGAAGACTTGTATTACTCCTTGGGGGTGAATGTGAATGGTTGTTTGTCTCAATATGACAACCTTGTGATGGATTGGCAACCTGTCCAGGGTGTCCCTCTCACCTAATATCAGGGGAGATTGGCTCCAGCTCCTTCCACGACCCTCAAAGAATAGGCCGTGTGGCTGATGGATGGGTGGGTGGTTGGGCTGGTAGATGGATTGGTCAGCCAACACCCAAACAATTGGTACAATTGCTTAAATTGACATTTTTCAGATCACAGACCCCAGTAATGAATTTTAACTGGACAAAAGACCACTTTAATCATGCATGAATTATCAATATATGATACTTCTGACTGGTGGGGATGAGAAAGCCAGCGATAGGTCCAAATGTGTAACTTTTGCTATCAGAAACTGCCTTTTAACTTCCGGGCCCCTGGCACAAAGTACTGCTCTTAATTATGAAATACTGCTTAAGTTCAAACCAAAAAGCAACCAGTTGTAAGGGTGTGATACTAAATCTATGTAAAGGTACAGGTTGTGGATGCTGCTGAAATAATACAACAATTACAGTGGTGCAAACTTAAGAATGTGAGATTGTAATTTAATTATGAAATACACACACACACACACACACACTCCCCTCATGGGAGAAAATATTGAATAAAAATAATAAAGTCTTAAAGGGCTTTGTCCACATGACCTCTGCAGTATTTCATCACCTTGCAATCACATAAAATGCTGTATCTCATTTCAGTGAGACACCAGTTTCATTAGAACAAGGTTTTTTGCAAACTATGGCACGAAGCCTTTAAATGTCTTCACATCATCACGGATATTTAAAGCTACGGGTTTAGGTTCGATTCAAATGACATTACATTTATCTGAGTGCTTTTAAGCCCTGTACAGTTTGAGGTTTAATTTTTACTGGAGAGACTCCAAAAGCCTTCAGTGTCAATTGAATTACAGAGTTGTATACACGAGCATATCTTGCAATCAATGGGGGACTTTCCACAAAGAAGCCTCACTTTGACAATAGTTTTGATCCAAGTGTTTTCAAGTGAGTGACAACACAAAGGGCCGTACAGGTGTGGGGGTATTTTCATCCTCTACGCTTTGATTCAAACCATGTGCAGTTCCTCACATCAGAAATCAACTTGTGAAAACATCTTGGCTTCCGAAACTTTCAGTGATTCCAGTCCAAGCTGAACTTTGAGTACAAAACTTTGGTCTTAACTTTCTTCAAAGCAACAGCGTTGGCCCTGACAGCCTGTAACAGCCTGACCTTCTGTACTTTCCAAATATCAAAAGACTCATTTCAACACCCATTCATTCTCTTTCACACATTAATATAACACATTCTCTGGTACAATAGGCCAACATACAAACACACACAGATGGCAGACGCTGGGACCAATCCAGTGTGTGTGTGTGTCTGTGTGTGTGCTTGACTGTGGCTGTGGGAGGTTGACACACAGTGTGTCTGTGATTGTGCGGGTCCAATTCCATCTACGCCTTAATATGCAAGTAAGCATAAAAAATACATGCATGTATTGGGGTATGGGACTTAGAGGGTCCGTGTGTGTGTGTGTGTGTGTGTGTGTGTGTGTGTTAAACAGGGCAAGGCACATAAACATCTGTATTTATGTGTGTTGGTGTAAGAACATCTGTGTGCAAAGGAGACGACAGATACAGAAACAGGCTTTACTCAGTTACTCAGTATTTCTGTCACACTGATAAACCTCTTGAAGCCATGAGAGTGAATAATATCCAACAGGCTGCGGAGGCCAGGCCTCTCCGGGTTGATAAGATTGTGTTAGCCACCACCTCGCACCGCCTCAGACTTCAAACAGTTACATATTGCCCTGGAAACTGTCACGGGGAGCGCGTGAGGCAGATAAATTCATTTCTGATCATACATCAACTCAGTGTATTTATAGTACCGCCAGCCAGCCGGGCAATGAGGGAGGATGAAGGAGGGTAGGAGGGACAGCTGGAGAGAAATCAGAGAGATGGAGAGATGGAGAATGAGATGTTTGAAGGGAAGAGGAGTATCACTGTGCTCATGAAAGATCTCAACTCTCCTCCTCTTTCTAATCGAAGCGCTCCGCCCGGTCATTTCACACCCTCACCCCCTTCTTCATCTCAAGTCCCAGCAGAGCAGAGTGTGCACAGACTCTACAGCCACACAACATGCACAACAATGGAATATTTACCGGGTTTTTTTTTTATATCTCAGGTTGCAATCTAAAGAAAAATAATCTCTTCTGCGCCCTCATGCTTTAACAAAGACAGAGTGTCAAGATGAGAGGAAACAGGCTGCCATTATGAGAGGAAGAATTCATTGAGAGAGAGAGAGAGTGCGTGTGTGTTTGTGGGAGCGAGACACCTCATCAGGTAATTTCATGTCACTGTGGTGTCGTCGCTGTGCTCTGTGCTCACACTACTGCTAACTTCCTGCCTCTAAGTATTTTTAGCTGTTCCACCGTCGACCGTCTCAATCTCACACACACACACACACACATCATGGAGTTGTGCGACTCGTGCACTTCAACAACACAACACTTGTTTGTGCCTCTCTAAGCCACTTGATTACATGGAGACTAATTGTTAACACTTTCACTTTGTTGCAAGCAAAAAGCCAGTTGACAAACAAAATGCTCTGCTCTCGCTCCTTCTGTCTGCGGTGACATAAAGGAGGGAATCTTTCGAACTGTGAGTTTATGTTTTGTAGATGAAAGAACTAACAGAGCACGTCCTCTCTCTGAGTTAAAGTCCAAACCGTTCAGTTGTTGCATTTCAAACGTTGTACTTCCTATTCATGTGCAGTGAAAGGTTTATTAAACTGGGACTGTGGGACTGTTGCATATGTGAAATGCAGATGTTTTTTTTTTACTCCTGAAAAGCAAAGAAACAAAATGTGTTTTTATATGAGTGTAATCTCTTTGGGGGAGAAAAAAAACTTAAAAAGACAAAACAGCAGAACAGAAAAGACAACATTTGATATAAAAACAAATACACATATTATTTTTACTTTTTCTTCTTACACATGTGAACAGGAAAAACAAATCCACCAGGAGAGGGCTTGCACATGTCACGTCTGACAGGCCGAGCTACGAACACGGTCACACTTTATGAGAGACAATTGTCTACTATCTGCCACGGTGCATGGCCTAATCATGTAACAGCTAGTGTGATGAACCACTGTCTCTCCCAGATCATCTGCGGTGAAGACAGCCCTCTTCCAGCTGCAGTCACAGGGAGAACACGAGCAGTGCGGCGCTGACAGCGACCACGACAGCCTGTGACAGTCGTGTCTGTGCGTTACAGCTGCAAACTCTCACTTAAGCCTTGGCACGTTGACCTTTTCAACACTGGATGTTCCTGCGGCGACGCAGGTGACAGCATGAGACAGGTGACATGTCAGGCAAAGCTGCGTGCCATCTAATGAAGGAATTAATGGATGCTTTACTAAGGCAGGCTGCAGTGTTACAGCTCTGAGGGGGAGGGGGAGGACGGACAGACAGCACAGAAGTGCTATTTTTATTGATCTCATTTCACCCTCATTGGCAAACTACAGCACAGTATTAATGGATAAATGCAGCAGTAGTGTGTATGGGGGATTAATGCTGCTGCTCTGTTAGGTTTGATGGTTGATGTGCATAGAAAAACAGAAATGCACAGGTCAGGTTTTTTATGTCTTTCTCCTCATTTCCCCCCCAAAATATCTATATATATTTCTTTTAAGTTATTATATGTAGAAATAAAACAATACCTATCACCTCAATATCACCACAATATTTTTTTGTCAGAGGCCATTTTTTATAACCCGTCCACTTGTTGGAGATTTAAGTCCTTAACCCTCACACAAGTACGAGATAATCTGTTCGGGCCACTCAGTGCAAACAAACGGACCTACAGCCTCGATCACAATGACAGGCGCGCAGCTTATCCCCGGTATTACGGTGTCACGCCACGCAAACAACACATGCACTTGTGTCATGATTTTGTCACACGTCATCCTGTGGCTTCTCCCCGCTGCAGTCCTGTGTGTTTAAATGGGACGCGTCCACGGAGGAGCAACTGAACTGAATGTGTAAATATTAAAAAAGAGGTGGACAGGGTGTAGTGTGATGGAGTGGGAGCGGCGGAGGTGGTGGGAAGGGGTTGAGGGTGGCCTGCGGAGGTTGTTAATCAGTCAGTGTCAGCGGGAGGTGTGGGGGTTGGGAGGCAGGTATAATGAGCGCTGGCGAGGGGTACGATGTTAATGCTGTGAGAGTGGATGAGGAGAAAGGCTGATGCAGACAGACAGCCCATAAGTACAGTGCGTCTTTGTGTGTGTGTGTGATGAGCCTGCGCTGCATCATCATAACAAGCCTCTCCTGCCTCGGTTCCAACCTTCAGCCATGTCACTTCCTTGTAGAAGAAAGTTTTAAATGGCTCTCACTTAATTAAAATATAACATGAGCATCAGGTCCCTACCATCCCAGTGACATTTATGGTTCCTTTTCCTGTTTTTTCCTCGTTTGCCTAACTCCTCTTCCTCTTTCCTGGCTGTCAGTATCAATGTATTCACTCTCTTCTCATTTGTTTTCCACCTTTCTCCCACTCTCTGTCACTCACTCCTCTCTTCCTTCCTTGATTCCTCCAGTCACCCCTCTCTGACCTTCTGTATCTTCCTCCTCTTCGCCCCTTTCAAAATAAGATTGAAATTTAAAGGCGAAAAAAATCCAGTCATTATTAATAAACCACAATTCATTAAATCTGTCCTCTCCTCCTTTTAAGTCTCCCACAACCCTTTCCTCCTACTTTTCATCCTACACGGGAGGGATTTGATGTAGAAGCTGCTGGATCACAGATCTTATGGATATGAGATGCAGCCTTTAATCGCACTGATGTTAAAGAGATTATCTACAGAGAGAAGTGTCTGTCTATTGCCGTGTTATCTAACTCTATACCCCACTTACGATGCTGATAATGCACAAAAGGATTTGATTAATATGGGAGCTGACATCCGTGCATGGAGGAACCTGATGCAGGAACATACAGAGGGTATTTGCATATACATATGGCGGGTCATCCTCGAGAACAGGGGTGAAGAAAGACAAGACGTCGAGGAGGAAGACGAGCAGCAGATAGAAGGAGAGGATCAGCACAGGAGAGGGTTTGAAAAACAAGTATTGAGTATTATTTTGAATGTTATTAATGGGTATATGCTGCTTATTCTACCTGGAAATGGACTATGGGGGCTCATTCTGTTATATATTGCTTGGTCTGTGGTAATGCTGGTCGCATGCACGATTAACCAGATTTTCTTCTTATATAAAATGAAACTTTACCACAGTTCAGATGTGTGGATTACATATCCATTGGAATGATGAACTGAGGATTTATCTTTTCATACATTGCACGTTTGATGCACTCTTTAACTTTTCAAGATAAAAGCAAACAAACAAAGTGTATAATGGAAAAGCACACACCAAGTATGAAGTGATGAAACATTCCTCATACAAACAGACGTGCGTGCAGTTGGTAGATGGTCACAGAGTGACCAACATTATCTTGATAATGGCTTTAGACGTAGTATTTTATTGGATTGTCATTCCATTGTTCTGTGAAGGTTTTACCGGGGTTACATAAAGTGGGCAGATTTTCGAATTCATGTGTATGAGCTAAAACAGATGAGAGCACAGGCAGTTCTGTCTCTAGTATAATGCTCCTGGTGTGTTATAACACATTGCACATTGTCAGAACAATAAGAAGAGCAGAGGAGAGGACAGAAGAGAGGAATTTGTCCATAATAAACCTTACATTATTAATAACAGCATCATTATGGCTGCTTAACAATGCAACATCCATAAAAAGGGCCCGAGTCATTACTGTCTGAGTGGTGGCTCCAATGAAAGGACAAAGTACGTTGTTAATTACCCGACAGTGCAGCTCACACCATCACAGAAACGCTCTCACATGCAGCCCTGGGCAGTGTGTGCACTGTGTGTCCACCCTGCAACAGAGTCCATTCTTTATTGTCGCCAGGAATCTATAAAAGTGAACCCGGAGAAGTTGAAGTCAAACCAGAGTGTGTGCGTGTGCTGCTAAAAAGATCAATGTGGTAAAGAGGATGAAGATGAAGAGTTTGGTGAGATGGAACATCTCATTTATAGAATTACAGGAAGTTGCTGTACATGAAGCCTGAAGACATAACTGGTCATGTCAGTGAAAGGCACTTTCTTCTGTATAAGGCATTATGGAATCAACACAGGGAAAATGTGAAAGGAAAAAAGACAGAAAGTGGCACTTTAATCACTCACTCATTCCTCTCTCTCTCTCTCTCTCTCTTCTCCCCCTCCTCTCTTTCTCTTTCTCTGCGCCTTCGGAGACGCTTTAGTCACTATAATCCGCTGAGCGTTGCTTTAATCACATCTTCGTGAGTCTCCACTTTTTAATTAAGGCCCGTGTTTCAGCTCATTTCACTGCGCATATTTAGCGAGCCGGTGGGACGCCAAGGCGTTCATCAGACAGATAGTCTTGACAGAATAGCATCGGGCCACTCCTGAGCACAGATTCTAAAGAAACTGATTTAGTTTTGCAAACCAAGGGCGGATGAAGGGCAGGATTGTCGACGCAAAAGAAAGATGAATGCATATTCTTGCATTTTGAATATATTTCCCAAGCATGTGTGCTTCTTCTACCCATGATGCATTGTCTGCAGGAGTAAAGGGCACCTCTGACCGTTGGCTCTTTTTAAACAAGCCAATTAAACATCCTCTCCAAATAACATTGGCTCTGGATAACATAACATGCCGTACCTCTGCTGTTAACGTAATTGCTTTTTTTGTGCCGGTCTTTAAATTGTTTGTTAAGTGTGTCCTAACTAAAATGTTATACTTTAATTACTGCCTGCCTCTCTGCGTAGCTTCTGTATCTGAATTTCAAATTAAATATGGTGCAGTTTCTTTCACCCACACATGGAGCAGCGGTGTTGGAAGCTGAACAAGGCAAAGGGCAGATTGACACAAACAGGCAGAAGCCCATGGACGTGTCTCTGCAAGCAAATGCACAAACTGAAGAGAAATGATTTTCTCTTCTTAACTTATACCCAGAGCTCTATACCGCTCTCTTCTCCTTGTCTCACACTTCCCATTTAGTCTCTTTATTCTCCTGTATCCCTCACACACAAAGACAAATGCACACGCACATGCACACACACACACACACACACACACACCTCCACCCATTGCTCCATAGTGATCATCACACAGTCTTCCATTAACTTCGCAGCGAGTGGTTTTCCATCTCCCTCAGATTGCTCTTGTTTGTCATCCTAAGCTCTGCCTTCAATCATGTTTGCCCACGCCTTTACAGCACATTGCCCATTTAATTGGATTGAGAACCTCGTTTTGAATATGTAAGAGCAAGAGCTGCATAATAATCAGAAATATTCAAATGAAGGACAGTGCTGTTAATTGACATTTCTGGATGTGTTGGAAAGGACAGAAAGCCGTTTTTATGGATGGTGAACAATGTTGGCTGTGATGGAGGTTTCTGTACAAGGGATGAAAAAAAAAAAAAAGGTGTAATCAAAATTCCCGCTTTTAATCTTTGATGGAGTCAACGGCAGACTGCGTGTAGTCATGAAACTTATCGCCGCAGCATCAAATTATTTCACAGCTAAATTAAAATCTCTATTTATGATCAGCTGTAAAGGAGCGTTTCATTTTCAAATTTTGTTGGAAGCTCCTGACAGGTCTCACTTTCAGTGGCTCGTAGGTACTCGGGGGAACATAACTTCTGCTGAGCCAACATGTGCTCCTGTTAACACGTCTTTAACACGTTAAAATGCAACATGAGATGAGATGAATCACGCTGATTGCGCCGAGCCAATCGGGTCAGTGCTGCAGAAAATGAACACAGCAGGGGGTAAATAGATATAGAGGTATAAAAACATACATTAAGGAAGCAGTCAAACCGCAGTGGTATAATATAGGATATAAAGACGCATAATGGAAAAAGTTATTGTCTGTGTTTTATTGTTTGTATGCTCTATTATACATTTGAAGATACTGACTCAGATGAAGAATATGGGGAATGAGCAGGGTTAGCCATACAAGAAGTATGGAGAAGAGAGAGACTTCACACCAGCTCTTTGCGTTCCACCCAGTCTGCATTTAAACGGTTCTGTTAATGGATGGATGTTGATTATCGGCTGTCTGCGTCGAGACTGGATATTGACAGCCTGTGTCTGTCGGCCACATGTTGCAGATGCTGGGTTTAAGGTCAGGTCCGTGGAGTCAGGCTTCACACCTTAGTGACAAGAGCGCATGCTTTGCTGAATAATGAAAGAGAACTGTCACTATAATCACTGGAGGAGAACTAAACTGTTCTCACCAAATGCCCAAAGGGTAATGGGCTGTGGCCGGGAAAATAGTCCCATTATTTGGAGAGTAAGTAGATCAGATGGATGGGCGGCATGTAATTTATGGGAGGGCGGGATTGATGGGAGGATGGCTGGATGGATGAAGGAAATAAGTAAGGAAGGTGGGTTGAGATTAATTGGGGGAAGACAGGATGGATGAATGGAAGGACAAGAGTAAGGAATGTAGGGTAAATTTAATTGGGGGACAGGAGAATGGATAGATGTAAGGACAGGACATACAGAGATGGTTCAGGTACATGAATGGATGGATGTAGGATAAATGGATAGAAGGATGGATGGATGAATGTAGGATAAATGGATAGAAGGATGGATGGAAGTTACATATGGATGTATAGAAGGATGGGTTGACGTCGGCTTTGTTTCAACCTCACCAGAGTCTCGGCCTCATGAGGAGGTGCCTGACGACTGGAGCTGCAATGCTTGGATCCTTCCCATGTGTTTTGAGATCAAACCCCTTTTAATGGTGATTAGAGCTTCAGGTTGTAACAAGACCACATGTGTCGTCCTTCAGGGAGATAGATGCGAGCCTACCAGCACCTCCCGCCTGCTGCTGTAATTAAAGAATATTAATGCACCTTTTGGATGTATTATTTTATTCAGTAGTCTTCAAGAACCCTGGGATGTATTTATAGGGACTGAAGACAGTTGGTGTGAGGGAAGCAGGGAAACAGATAAAGGGGAAAACGACAGTGAGACGCCAGAGCAAGAGCTCAAACCGAGAGCAGAATACAGACAGCATAAAGCAGTGACTTATAACAAAGTGACAGAGTTCAAAGCAAGGCCGGGTCTTCTTGTCTTCTCATTGCTTTTGTCATGCGCAGACACACACACACACACACACACACAATGGCTGACAGAGAAAAGGGTGATTCAATTTCTCTGAGCTGACATAAAGATCAGTGTTCCATGGCCCATGCGGCCTACTGAGCGCGCTCACTGTCGACTCCGATACCTCCTGATGCTACTGCCTCAGGGACAGGAAGACCCCGTCTCTCCCGCTCTCTCACACATGCACACAGAAACCACAAAGGGCATGACAAATAAGGCCTGCATGCATGTGTTCAATACAATCTACCTGTGTAGACTGCGTGTCAATGTGTGTGAATGCACACCTTCTAACTGAAGCTCGTCCACGTGTGCGTGCGCGTCCGTCTACGCTTGGGTGCATGAGTGCGTATGACACTGCCCTTCTGCCTCATCTGCAAATGCCAGCAAGGACCAATGTGTCAGGACTATGTGCAAATGCCAGTTAAGATAAGGGAGAAGGCCAGAAGGGCAATTAGCACTATGGGGCTGTGGAGTAGGGCAGCTCATCGGCTTTCAATTGATTCAGAGAACATATTTAAAGAAGCATTAGGTTTCTTATTAATTTCAGAAAAAGAAAGAATTGAAACAAATAAAAGATAGACCCAGCCATTGCAAAGTCTGGATGGATAGAAGAGATTTCACGACAGCTGGTTCACATAGAGACAACAGGAAATGGATGTTTCTCAGCTGTGATTGTGAACGTTAGTGCAACATCCACGCTAAATCTATATTTAGGTCTAAAAGCTCAAAAGCTTTCCGCTTCTAATGTGAATCCAACTTGGTGGGAGATTAACTTTCAGCTGCAAATATTCAAGATCTAAATTTCCCCAGAGGGAAACATAAGGGGACCTTTAATTTGTCGCTTACCACCAGGACGTTCAGTACAGATCAGTTTCCAGTGATAGTTTTCTGTTAGGTCTGATCTCAGTATAAACAGAAAACCCAAACATCCATCGTTGGTCACTGCCGCAGATCTGTTTGTGCTTAGGAATGTTATGAAACGTATAAAAGCAGTCAGTGGTGCAGCAGTTCTGGGTTATGCAACACTGAGATGAATCTGCAGAAACCACATGTGGACGCCCACAACTTATTTACAAAGTTTAAAGTTGATGTTTACCTTCGACTTGCACTGTTTGAATGGTTTATTCATGAACATGTGCATTGCTCCTGGGCCTCCACCAGGAATATATATCATGCTGTTTGAAATATCTCATATTAATAACACATGATGCGCTTTTAGGATTTTATGGTATGTAAGTTTTGTCCATTATTGTTTTCTTCTCGACGTGAGCCACAGAACATATGCATCGTCTCTGGGGTGATTTAAATTAGGTCGACTGCTTCTCTCAGTGCACAGCGAACACAATATGGTGCGTTCATCTTGGTTTGTGTGCATGTGCATCATCCACCTGCATCCATGCCTACGTTCTCAGCCTGTGCGTGCGCGTGTGCGTGTGTGTGTATGAGGATAAACATAAACTGTGGCTACACATATCAAATAGGATTGGGGTCACCAGTTTAATGAGTTTTGTTGTCCCCACATGGTCACAGAGTATACGATCAGTGAAGGGCTGAACAGACGGGTACACACACACACACACAGGTCCCCCTGGAGCAGTGTACATATAGGCGACATGTTGGCACTGATGAGGGCAGACAGCTCGCCCCCTACACATAGACAGGCCCAGACAGGATGGCATGGTGCCAGCAGCTACGGGGTCTGTGCACATGCATGTGTGTGCGTGCACGTGTGTGTGTATTAGTTCTGGCCGCCTCAAGTGTCCTGCTGGGAGTTTGGCTCCACGTTATAAACAAACAGGCAAAAGCAAATATAAGATGAGATAAATGGAAAGAGACAGAGAAAAAACAAAGAATGTGAGAAGTACATATTAAATGACGCTGCTACAGTATGGATCCATATGTTATCTACACATTTCTGTAACATGAGCGAGTGCAGATAAAACAGGAGGAGCAGATAAGAGATAATCACAGGGGATTGAGGGAACCTTTTGCTGTGACTTGATGTCAGATCCAGTCACAAGTCAAGCACCTTCACCAAGCCATATGCTTTGTGGTTGGTTTGTGCGTGCACGTACGTGTGTGCGTGTGTGCGTGTGTGTGTGTGAGTGTGTGTGTGTGTGCATGGGCAACAGTCTGCCTGATTCCACACTTCCAAAGGTGTAAATGAGACTCAGCCAGGAGACGGAGCTTCTTCCTCTAACTAAGAGTAAACGAGGGAGAAGACTGACAGTCTGTCTCTTTAAGGCTCTTTTCTCTCTCTCTCTCTCTCTCTCACAGACACACACACACACACACACACCTACCTACTGTATGTGAAGCACACAGACCCCCTGTTGTTCATGGCACTAGCTAGTTATGCAAATGTCTCTCCTCACTAAGACTGTCAAGGCGTGGAACAGGATTAGCATAAAGTTGATTTCAAAGCATGTATACACACACACACGCCACACACACACACACACACATGCATGCATCTGGGCTATTTAAAATAATCACTGTTCAGACTCTATGAGTAATCAGAGTGGGGTGTTAGGCCAGAAAAGAAAGAACATACGGTATATGAAGTGTATGTGAAAGCACTGTCTGCAATCATGACATTATGAGCCTCACTTAATCTGCATAACAGCTTTCTTTAAGTCATTTAAAATGTTCCCGAAACAGGAATCTGGGGCCAGAAGTGTTCACACTGGATTAGACCTGAAAACAAGCAAGCTCCCAGAACAACCTAAATACTGCATAAATTATATTTGAGGTTTCAGTCAATCACACAGATTTACCTGACGTTCACAACCAGTCCAACTGTATTTAAACAGGACTTCAACTACTTCTTTATATATATTTATCACATTATTTCCCAAAACCTCTACCTACACTAATTGTGACTTTGATACTGCACTTTCAACAATACATGTGTTATTTGTTAATAATAGAAGTGTATTTCCTTTCCTCTCCCTCTTTTAATTGAAAGAGATTTATTAACATGACACTGATCAGACAACATGCTGCACAGGGTTGTTTTCATCAGAGAAGAAAAAAAGTGAAACATGGTAAACGACAACAATTGGAATGAAACAATTAATCATTAATGAATCAATAAAAGGAATATGAAAGTGTATGATTCTGGAATATTAACTGGAAAACGCCGCCACATCTGCATCTGTGGATTGCACAAATGTTCTGCATGAAGAGCAGCATTGCGTTAAATTAATCACAACATTGAAACGAACCAGTCCGTGTTGAAGAATGATGCTCCGCATATTCTGCTGAACGCCACAAGATTTGAAGACACTGCTGCTCTCTGTAGCTGAATCACAAGTCTGTTCACGATAAACACAAAGACTCACATTAAGAGAAGTGTGCACACAAGCGCATGTTCACACGCACACACACACACAAAGTGGCCACACTGCGGGGCTATCAGCTCCAACACAGCATCGTGGGCTCCATCAGATGTTTCACTCTTTTTTTTTTTTTTTCTCTCCTTCTGTTTTCACTTTCAGAGCATCTACGGGAAATGACAGATGGATGGAGGGGGGGGGGGTGGAGAAGAGAGCCAAGGGTGTTTTTTTTTCCTCTTCCTCTTTCCCTCTTTCCTTTTTTGAATCCAAACTAAATCTAAATTCTGCGCTGCCATATGCTGACCTGCATAGGAATGCGCCATATGCTTTTAAATTTGCCGAGGAGCACCAGAGGCAAACGCTGAATGAAGACTTCATGTTGAGTGGAGGGAGCGCTGCCAGAGACCTCAGCGTTGTACCAGCAGTGTTACTGGTGAACACAGCAACAGAGCTGTAAAATAAATAAATAAATAAAAGTTTTCCTAAAGTGCTGCGGCGGACAGCAGAGGATTAATGGCTGAGATTAATCCATGAGTATGGCCTTATATATAACTGTCAAGGTCTATCTATGAATTATTAGAAATAACAAGGGCTTTAAGATTACATGTGGGACCAACACCAATATGTTCTACTCTCACTCTCAAAACAAGATTCCCATAGCTCCTGAGAGTTTTGTGTGCCTCTGTGCTAACAGATGTGAACACACTCAAGATAGATTGGGACACATGCAGCCACACATTTTTACCTGTGTGGACTTTCGGGCCGCGTTTAAGGACCGTCTGCTGACGTCCCCTGACTCTCTACGCTTCCATAATGAAAACATTTTTTACATATTTACAAAACAGTTCTCAGTACAGCAGCTTCTTGAGTCTTTTTTTATATAAACATTGCAAATGGTCCACATGCTGTGGGGACAGGGTGCACTGTGCTAACTGCGAGGCCTGCAGCGGATCGTCCCTGCTGGGATGGTTATAGCATCCACCAGCCAACTCCACATCCGTCCGTCTTTCTGTCTGTCCCAAACCGTTTGGTGCACTCTGGAAACTGATGTGTTCGACAGAACTAAACATTGATTAAAAGGCGACCAGAGTTCAGTAGCACCACCTGTCAGCACTGAGTCCTACTAGACACAAAACAGGTCCTGCCAGTGCTTAGCAGCGCTGCTACGCATACCTTCTCCACAACTTCCAACGTGGGAACCCAGCCTCATGAGTTACTTGAAGGCAGCAATATATGTATATGGATTTTTTTTTTCCAATTTCTAATGCCTTTGAGCCATCTTTGACTTCTCTCTTTTGCCCGAGCCTGCAGCAAAAGCAACTTCTCTGAGAAAAACACTTTAAAAAATACGCTGTTATATTCAATGATATGTGCCTCCTTTGGACAAATCGAAATGCATCAGTTTTCAAAGCTGCTTCCACATTTCTGGAAAAGCAGAAATAACATGAAATACATATACTTAAAAAAATGTGAATTTCATAAGGAGGTTTTTCAAATCAACTGTAGTGAGAAGGGGGGGGGAATGCCCCAAAGGCCTCGCCTTGATCGAGGGCGGAGGTATATGCACAGAGCTGGCATTTTGATCCTCCACACACACACTTGCACAGACACACAGGCACAGAGTCAGTAGGAGTGATATGGGGGTTCTTCCCACAAATGTGATGGGGGATCATTTGTGTGCATGTGGTGAAGTAGCCCCCCTCTCCCACATGCACGCACACACACACACACACACACACACAGAGTGCCTGGGCCCTGCATGTCTGCCAAGGGTGTCAGTACATCTAAAAGGTCTCTACATAAATGGGATTAATGCAGTCTCTCTCCCATCGGCTATCATTAAGCATTCTGTTTAAAGCGCAAACACACTCAAAATAAACGCACTTCCACTCTCCCCTGCTGCAGTAAATTATTCAAAGAAGAAAAAAAAATTAAAGGAAAGAGAAAAAGAGAGAGAATTGAGATGGGGGGAGTGACTTCTGTGAGGGAAGGATGTGCATGGGATAGGAGAGGCAGATAAATAAGAATGCAGGGGGGGAGAGGAAGAACATGAAAGAATTGTTTTAGAGCCGTGAATCCTAAAATGCGTGCGGCTTTGTCACTCAGGAGCGACGCCCGCATCCTTCTGCGCACTCCACCTCTGTCTCTCTGTTTTTTCTCCCGTTCCCATTCCTCCTTTCTCTCACCCTTCATCTCAATCGTCTTCTCTCCTGACATGTTCCTGCAACTTTCTCCTCCCATCTCCCTCCCAGTTTGAAATCCCTGCTTGCTGCTTGCCATACGTTAATAACTGTTTACTTCCTACTGAGAGCAATTAGGCTAAGAGGGCTTTTTTTTTTTTTTTACTCCTTTCATATTCTTGAACTTTTGAAACTGGGCAAACAGTTTGAAGTCCATGTTTGGAGGTCTCTAGCTAGCTGGAGAGCATAGTTGCAAACAGAAGATTTAGCAATGGGATGATATAAACCAAATAAAAGCTTTGCGATATTAAGAATTAGGCATCTTCCAAATTGTTCCCAACTGTTTTTAGTTTATCAAAGAGGCTTTTAACTGGTGTTAAAAGCAAAATGAGTTAATGGAGTTAATTAGTTTGGAGGGCGAGTTGTTATTTCTCAATTAATTGATGTTTTTAATGTGTCTAATTCCACAGAGTGGACAGAAACACGATGCAATTGAACATCTATTTTAAATTGAATCATCCTGAGTGACATTCATGCCATCAGGCTACACTGTGTGTGTCAGATGTGAGATGAGTTTATTTTTCAAGTGATATGCATCTGGCTTAAAGAAACCCTGACGTGTGTCCGCATTAATAAAACAAAAACTGATGAAATACCTCGGCTATTCAAAGCCAAGTGTTTATTGATGTTCTTCAAGAGATGCAATAGGAGAGCTGAGATTGCCAAGGTCTTTTCACTCAGACTTAGAGAGTGCATGTAGTCAACAAGAAATGAATTCAACATTGTTTGAGAGTCAAAACAAATAAGAATCTTGAGGTGTATAAAAAAAAATATAGGAATTAAAAAGAGAAGCAGCAATAATAAGTTATTTCCATCCTGCTGCTTGAAAACACAAGCAAGCTACCACAGTACTAACTACTAAATGAAGCCACAACAGATGTGTCCTGTTATGTGATTAATTTTTCATAATTATGAAATGTAATTGTAGATTTTATAATTTTTGTATATTTGACAGAGGGAGGCTCAGAAATATGTCAAACGCTTTCTTTGTTTGTTATTACACACTAAATTATTTCAGGAACCTAAGTTCATTCCTGCCTGGCTGATTTGTTCTCTGTGTTACTTCTTGTTTTGCATATTCTTGTGAAAATAAGTTTTTCTGACTGTTCAGTAGTTATTTCTTCGTAATGAAGGTAACATTTCACATGTTCTCACTTGAGCGTGGCCCATCTCAGTTTGAGGAACGTTAGGATCACCTGCAAAATGTTCGAAACTTTTTTTCGATCAGAACTGTTAAACTAAAATGGAAATCAACAGCTAGTTGATTGAAAACAGGTTGTCTTGTTTCCCCCTTGTGCATAATGAGCAGTTCATTTGCATTTCCAATACTTCCCTTGACTTTCTGGGACTAAAAGCAGATTCCTAGCTGTTGTTGCTGTATGACAACCTTGTCTACTGAAAACCGCTAAGATCGGTCACTAATGCAACAGGAAACACAGAAAGAAAAAGGTTTTGGAAGAGTTGGAACAAAAACTGGCAAACAAAATCTACAGAATTACAAGAGTTTGGGTAGGGTCTTCAAGTCAGTGGGAATAATAATGGAATAACTTATTTATATTCTTCAATTCATGCAGCTCATTAGTGTAGTGTAGTTCCTTAATATAACACATATAATACAATCTTTTTTCAAACTTTTTCTGCTCTGAAAACCAGATGGTTTGGCATCATAATTCATCTCATACTGTCGCTGGTCAGCCTGGTCCCGGGTATAAACTGGGATTATAACAGTAACATCAATGGAGGAAATTAATGTGGAATTGACCTTTTCACTGCTTCGCTGTCAGTGATGAATAATAATCATATATGACCTCACAGGTTTTAAATCTATTTAAATGTTTGTTCCTTGTTTATAAATTGATGTATGAATTGATTCAACATGGGCACAATGTGTGTTTTTCCAATTTTGCTATCGCTAAAGCGTCTTCATTCTTTCTTTTATTTCTCTTCCTCCTATTCGTGTATCTGTTTCCTTTCCTCACACTGTGTTCTGGGTTATCTTGTCCACATATACTGTATTTCTGCCATCTATCTTCCCACCCCTCCTCCTCCTCCTCCTTTCATCAAAGTGAATTAAACAGTAGACAGTCCGATTAACTTCATATGTAACATGCAGCCACACTGACATGAAATACATAAAAATAATTCCCACTTTTTTTCCAATTAGCTCTGACTTTGCTGTGGTTAATTACATTTCTCTTGGTTCAAAACCGAGATAGACCAGGACTTCTAAGTGCAGATATATATTCCACTTATCTATCCTGCAGTGATTTATGAAGCCTCGAGATGAAACAGCAGGATGGATAAAGCATTTTTTTTCCTCTATTAATACACGGTTTTATTCTGATTTTACATGCGTGCATCTAGTTAACAAGTGCAAGAGTGCCACCCCTTGGGAATCCCAAGAGGTGGCAGGAAATATTTGTGGCTAAATAACTATTATACTTGTTTATATATAAAACTATAACAATATCCTCACTCATTCTGTTCTATAAAGACATTTCTAATTGTTAAGCAGCTCAGAAGTTTTCCCGACTCTCTCCACTACAGACTATCACATCATTCAAAGAGCTCATGACAGTAACCTTGGGTGTGGAAAAAAAGAAGTATACATTGAGTTAAGGAAGCCCTTTGAGCCTTGTGTATGACAACCAGACTCCCACCACGAGCTTTGATGAAATATGTTTCAAGAGATGAGGCTATAACATCCATACCTTCTTCTCTTCTCGATCTCCCCCTCTTTCTTCTCTTTCGCCTTCTTTTCATTCATAAATAATGGCACAGGGTGAGACTCATCAATAACCTACAGCGGCCCTCTGTGAAAAGTATGACGCTCATAAAGGTTATCATTGCCCCCAATGTATAGCTGTAGATGGTAGCGTATATATCAGTGATATCTGTGAGAGAGTGTGTGACAGAGAGACAGCGAAAGAAAGGAATGAATGAAGTTATTCATAGAGATTTTGTTGTTAATGAGTGAGAAATTCACAGTTGCACACAGGTTTCAACGCCTCTGGATGACACATTGGTTATATCATGTGTGATAGTTTGCTCATTAAATCAGACTGAAATATGGACAATAGGAATAAAGCTGCACTAAGCTTCGACTGTGTCACGTGTTGCTGTAGTTGCCATCATTTACATACTTTTTCCCAGGCAGGAAACGTGTTGTGGATGCAAGTACACCTCACCCCCAACATCTGCTCCCCTGGGCCAGCGGCCCTGAGGTTGCTCAGGTTAGGTTCAAGACAGTCAATGGCTATCAACTAATTCTAGGAATCTGTCTGTTCACATCCTGCATGTGTATTAAAGGACCCTATAAAGTTCACTTTCAATTTTACTTTTCAATTTATACACATTCAATGTTAAGAAACTTTGAATAAACAAGTGACCAGCGCTCTGTAGCAGCGGTTGCTGGGACTAATAACCATAACCATAACAGAGACAACTTATTCTCTGAGGTTAAGGCAAAATGTATTGATATATTTCATTTCATCTGTTATTGGACTGAATGTGACTCCCTGTACTTACAAGGTGGTGAACTTATTTTGCAATCATGACTTCACATAACAGGAAGAGGGAGAACCTTAAACACTGATCCTTGTTGATGTGTCCTTGAGCAAGACACTCAGTGCCCCACCCCTGGGATGGCACCATTAAAGTAATTAAATTTTCATCACCCTGTTAAAACATGCATCTCATAAAAATAACATCTCAGAAACATACCTCTAATTACATGAGCATTTAACGCGGCCAGTAAGCACCCTAAATTCTTCGTTTTGGAAAAAGCAATTTAAGAAAGAATGTAATTTCCTTTTCATCAGCTGCTGACTTTTGTGAGCGTTAGAGAATGGAAGTTCACAGGGTTCATATTAGCCGTGGTGGTGATCGTGGGGGTTAGAATCAGAGAGAATACTTTAAACATATGAATTAATAATCCATGGCTGGGGTTATTAGTGTGTGTGGGATTCCAGGCCCTGTTCCTGCAGATGACTCAAACCAGAGGGCATCATGGGAAAGAATGAAAAGCAATGTGCTTCCTCACTCTAAACATTAAATTAATTGTTTCCCATTCGCTGAGAGTACCGCCAAACTTTTTTTTTCCTGTTAATCAATCTCTTATGACAGCAACTTCAATTTTAATAGATTTTAAATCTAATTCAATCAGACTTTAAAACAGTTTTAATCTCTGGGATCTAAAGTTAGAAAGAAAAAAAAAACCCACCTCTGCCTTACCCTGCCCAAGATGAATACATATCTTGTAAGTAATCATCAAATGCAGCCCATTACCCACACATCACATGGAAAAACACCTTGAAGTCACCACACCACTATAGCCCATTTAATTTCCATACGCTTATGCTAATTACTTCGAAATAATCAAGCTAATTTAGAAAGATGCAAATGTGTTTGAGGTTGAGTTCATTAGTAAAGGGGGCAGTGCATGTGCGCGTGCACGTGAGAGAGAGAGAGGTGAGTTTCATTAGCGAGGGGCCCTATCGTGTATGGAGAGGAAAGCTGTGCAGTAAATGACAGACACGCTGTCGGTGCAGGTGCACGTTCTGTTTCATCTGCTCGATGATGCTTTGGATTTAAATGATTCCATTTCAAATTCAGGTCCCTCTGTCTATATGTAGCATGAGGTCACGGATCTATCCTCTGACATTTTGGGGTTCAAAGGTCAGAGCAGTGTGTGTCAGACTTGAGACGTGCGAGTCCATCTATTGTGTTTAATTAAACACCGTTATATTCCTTCACCCTGCTCTGATAGGAAGCACTGGCACTGGCATCACAAGCAAACATCTTTTCTGCAATTACGCTGATTGCATTGGAGCCGCGGCACGTTCAAACACATACGTACGTTCTGCTACGCGTACAGTGCATGTTCCTCACATACGCGCGTGCTCTCGGTCTGGTCCCTGAAGGCCAGGCTTCAGTGCCACTGAAGGTTGTAGCAATTAAAAACATCATCCTCCACTTGTCACAAACATGATGAATTTGTACCAGCAGAGCAGTAAGGCAGAACTCCTACATCCCACAATATGTCACGTTTCCCCGCTTCCTCCTCATCTGATGCTTTGCTTTGATAATATCTCAGAAATTACAAAATCAGCTGAATTTCTCCCTCTACTTCCACCAGGTAGCTTCTACCTAGCTGCTGACAGAGAGGAAGACAAAGTTGTGATCACACAAACAGTAATTAATGATTGGATTATACAGACACTTGTTTAACATGCTGTCTCCAACGGAATTTCGTCCCCCCCCATGCTCTGTCAGAGACAGACACAGGAAACTGTCATTTCAGTGACAGCTACATGTGCAAATGAGCTGATTCAGGGACACAGAACATGTTGAGGATGTGATGACACACTGACTTGACTTATGATACATGACTAGTGACCAGTGTCAGCTTTTCTACATGGCAGCATGTCTTCTACTACTTCTCCTTCTTATAGATAGATAGACCGACCATTTAAACCATTGCCATTTAAGATGCACTCCTCTAATTAGAACCTCAATTAATTGTCTTAATAAAGCCGGTACATAACCAAACAGATGTTTCCAGGCTCTCGTTGCCTCTGGAATCAGTTTAATATGGCTGACGTTGATGGAGGAGACGAGAGTGGCTGGAATGCCTGAGGGCATCAATATCTGCAGCTCCCGTTGCAGGGCTCCTCTGTTCAGTGACTGGTCTGTTTGATGGTTGAGAGCTGAACAAAGGACGGAAACAAACAGGAGCTTCAGAAGCTTGACTTCATCACAAGGGCCTCCACTGACCGACACCTTTGCTCTCAGTTTACGTCGGTCCCATAGTTCCTGGAGAGAATCGGCTTCGTCAAACCAGCTAAATGAATCATAATTCCAGTGGGGGGAGAAGGTCTAGATGTGTGTGAATTATAATGAATAGGGCCACTTAAAGTGATAACTACATTTGAGAATGCTGAATGCTGATTATTATATTAAGACTACATGTCAGATATGAGATCAGTCCCCTGTGTTTAGTTTCATAAATAGTACAATATTTCTTGAATTACATTGTCATAGTCAGAGCTTCCTGAGCTTCAGCCAACGAAGTCTGTCCATTCTAGGCACCATTATGTTTTTAATTGCCAATTAAAAACCTCCCCAGTTCAAAGGCTTTTTTGTAGTTTATCCTTACTCTTGTTGTGTTAAGGGCAGAAGATGTCACACGTTGTTAAAGCCCTTTGAGACAAATTGTGATTTGTGAATATGGATTCATCTGCACTATATGATCAGGACACCGGATAGATTGTGAAGGAAGAACTATTCTATTCAGAAGAAAGAACCACATAGACTCAGAGGAAATAGCTTGTTTTTTGGAGAAGGACAGATTTACTACACCCTGATGAAAAGAACATAGTCAAACAATTTCAGTGAATAAAACATAGACTGGAGAATATTTGAATATTTTCTGCTGATTTTTTGCAGAAAAAAAAAAAAATACTTGTGGCATCAAATGCACCTGTTAGAAGTGTCATTAGTCCAAATGTAGTGGTGATCCATTGATGGTATTCAGATCGTCTCCTTCAGTTTGGAATAAATCATCAGAATAAAAAATCATTCCCCTAATGCAACCCATCGTTAAACAATCAGAGCTTGTTAAGCCCCTTGTTTGTTAATCAAGCACTTGCTTGTTAACTGGGAGATGAGATAATAGACCTCTAGTGTGTGTGTCTAATTTTGCGGGCTGTCTATCTGCCTGATTGTTTATTGCTTTTAAATTTCAGGCTCTGCTGCAGAGGCTTCTCTAATTGGTTTGTTTGCGATGCCCTGCAGCACTGATAGAGTTTGACTCAATCAGGAGTTGGTTGTGTTTTCAAATCTTTTTTTTTTTTTTTTTTTTTTCCCGTTGTTTTGCCTGTTTCCTAAAAGTCTCCCGGTTGTTATTTGTTTTGCCTGTTTCCTAAAAGTCTCCAACAAATGATGTTACAGAGTTCTGTGTTCAAAATTCAAATCCAAAACATTTGAATCTGCTGCTGCAGTACTCCAGGGTCTTTTCTGGTTTATTTCTCACATTTTTCCCATCGACAGTTTCATTCTAATCCAACACGCGGTCCAAATTGTGATGATGAGTCTATCACATGAAAAGAACACCACTTGTATTGGGATTGAGAACCAAGCACATGCTGCATATCTGCTCTATTACCAAAGCAACCGCCACAGATTATCAACCTCCACAACGCCAACATCAAAGGTTGAGAAAGACTTTGCGCCTCAGCCATCGAAATTGTATAAGTCATAAATCCCGAAACAAGGGGCGGTTTAAGAGAAGAGGTGTTTCTAGTCTATTATGGATTTTAAGTCCCTTTCACAGAGGAAGCAGCGCTGACAAATCCTTGTCGATGAATGCATCAAACGCGACGGGTCTGGATTTGATTAGCATTGTCTAATATGCCATTAAACACAGAGACAGAAAGAAACACAGGGAGGAAGTGGGGAACGCTGTGAGCAGCTCCGGTCCTGGTTCTCTGGGATCATTTCAGTACGAGCCAATGGGCAAATACGCTGCTTCTGTTGAGATGCTTTGAGGTCTACAATGGCTGAATGGTTACATGAGAGTGTTTTGATGTTGCAGCAGGTAATTCCAGGCGTATTTGGCCTAAAGCCGGCCACAGATGATAAATAACCTGATTTTTTTGTCGATGATGTCTGTTCGTATTTGAAAAGCCTTTCTGTCTCTCTCTCTCAGGGCTTTATTTTTCTGAGAGGCTCTTAGAGGGAAATTGTCATGTCTTCATGTTAAAGGCATGCTTTTATCTGTTTGTTTTCCGGGGTGCTTAAAGTTGTTTACTGTGCCAGGGGGGCTTTCGCACTGTACGTGTGTATCTGTGTGTGTGTGTTTGCGAGAGAAAAACAGTGGATGATGCAAAAAGCAGGCAGAGATTCGACATCTGCGCCTCATCGCTCCACGGCATCAGAAGTATACCGCAAAATTTTGCGGTGGCCTATTTATCTTAGATCACGAAAAAAGCAGCCATCGATTCTCAGCCAGATGTTGACATAAAGTAAGTCAAACGCGCAGGTGACCTTTCCGAGGCTCGCAGAGCAGAGCAGGGGCAAGGGACAAAAGCTGGCAGAGTGCGTGGTGGAAATTATTCCTCCTTGACATTTCATGGACCTCGGCACACTGGTTTTTAACATTCCAGTCCAGGCACCAAAGAGAAAATGTCACCTTTTTTATTTACTTGAGGGAATACACCGATTAAATGTGACTTTAAGGCCAGGTCATGATAGCTGCACCGCTGCCATGGTGGCTCATAAACCAACACGCACACACACGCTAGGAATGTGTCCACGTTGTATCCGTGACATTTTAAATAATGCTGATGCTTGACCCTGTTGAGGTAACCTTTCTCACTCAGGCAATTTAGACGAAGTCTCTGTAGCTTTCTGAACTAACTGCTCTGACCTGTCAGTTTTGTGAGTTCGAGGTTATAGTTGTTTTTCACTTGATGGGGTTGGACTCACACACAACAGTCCATCCTGCACGCTGGTATAGCTAAAGGTAGATGTTTGCCTGGATGTAGGACCAGTAGTCATCGATGTCCTAAAAATGACAAATCGGTATTTCACACCCTGCAAGTGTGAGAAACCACAGAATCATATTGGAGATGATGCAGGTGAGTAACGGACGGGCAGTCAGCTCACCTTCATGCATGCTGGTGGCGTAGCTTTGACAACAGGTCTGATGGGAGGGGGCGGGAATATATCTTGGAATATTACAAACCTTATCTTTAATGCACCAGTCCCATATCTGTGTCATGTTGTGCACATATTGTGTAGGTTCACGTTTGAACTCGGGAAGTTTCATGACACATTTCATGTTTCCTTCAGTTTCTCAACTTTCTTACTCTCTTTTCCCGAAACGATCAACTGGGGCCAGAATCAATTAGTATCTTCTCAGCAGCAAGAAACACGATGATTATCATTAATTAGACATTAGCTCATAAAGACCTGACACACAAGGTCGCTATCTCAGGGACAGTCAGAGAGCAACCCGCACTGCTCGTTGTCCTCTGCCAAGTTTCCTGTTTCGCTGCCGTTGACGTGACTTGGCCTGGGTTCAGTCTTCAGACCCCTGTGGAATCGTGGCTTGATGTAAAAATGTACAATTTTATGCAAGAAACAGCAGATCAAAAATAACTGATGCAACATATTAAATTGGACAGGAAATGTCTCTGAAGCTCAGGGGATCTTCATCTCTTTCTCCTTCCACCCCCCCCCCCCCCCCCCCCCCCCCCCAACCCTCTCTGTAATTAGTGCTTTTCCAGTATTTCTAGCAATGTTTTCATCAGTGCAAAGCCGAGGGAGAGAAAAGAGTGAGACGAGGAGAGAGGGAGAGAGAGAGAGGTCCTCTGTGGCTGTTAATAGTTCTCATCTCTCCCCTGGACTCTCCTTTAATTGCTCTGCTCTGCCTGCAGGGTCATTATTACTCTGATCAAGTGCAACTCTTTTTTTTTCTGACTGCTTTTAATGAATATCATTTTCCAAAACAACTGCTTTGCGGTTTCTCAGACAGGGGATCAAACTGATCACCCTACCCTCCTGTAGATATATACGAGCATATACGTGGCATCACCAGGACACCACGTCTCTCATCAAATACGCTTTCAAGACTTGAAAACGGAACCCCCAAACACTGTGAACTACAACAAAAATCCTCCTTTACGTTATTCAAGCAAAACAACCATTGAGGTTTTCGACAGTGAGTGGTCAGAGGACATAATTTATTCTGCAACAAAGCAAGATTAGGGACCGTCCCAAATTCCTCATATTTGTATCTTGCTGGTGAAAAATGGAACACTGTTCCCTGCTGGTCGTCCTTTTCTAATTGCTGTGCTGAGTCCCCTGGGTTATTATTGCTCTGATCAAGTGCAACTATGTTTTTAGATTGTGTGTGTGTGTGTGTGAATGTCATTTAGCACATATACTGTAATATCCCTGGTTCTTTGAACAAAAACAAAAAAAGGTTAATGAAGTCCACAATGTTCAGTTAGATTTTAAGACATAGAAAATAATGGTATAGAGCAGGAACAAAGGGAAGAAACATCTCACACTGCGTCTGTGAAAATGAAAATCTTGAATCTTTAGAAAAACGGCTGAAGCTCATATTGATTCCATCAAATAAAACAGACTTAGACGGACGGACTAGAGTCACTAGTCAATCCATACAATATGTGTGGATCTGTATTTTTTTGCTGATTAAAGGTAGTAAAGATAGAAGTGTGGAGCAATACACAAAAATACACCAAAAAAAAACCCTCTCTGCACAAATCTCCAGCTCCTCCCCCACGTCGCCTGAAGTGAGATCACAGAGCGCACCCTGCTCTTGTAATTCAAAGTTCTACATTTAGACAAACATCACCTATTGATCGCTGCGACTCGAATAATTCCAGCGCTTGACATTTAAGTTCACGTCAAGGTTTTCTATATTGGCAGAGAGGTTGTTATGGTTAAGGTAGAGGTGCCATATACGATGCACCCAACAGATAGGGTCTGACATTCTTTCAAACATGTTAACTCGATAAAGATCTTTTAAATGCCCAGGGGAGACGGCAAAGGGACACAGTGACGCCTTATCTGTTTATATGGGGAATTCCATTAAAAACGCTGGAAAATGTGAAATAATAGAAAAACATGATTATCTCTGTTATATATGTAGGAAACACATAAACCCTCCTGAAAACCAAAGTCTGTCTGTCGCCACTTAAATGCAAAGGATTCCAGGTCTGTGTTGTTTGCCAAATAATAGTCAATCATGCAAACCGCGTGTAGAGAGCAATCTACCGTGCAGCCGTTGTCAAATAAACAAGTGGAT
>JAFBJW010000532.1:1177310-1330086 GCA_016785235.1 Pseudorhombus dupliciocellatus
TGATCAGTCTGGCTGAGGCGGCGGGTGCATTTGCGTATATGTACACACAGTATGTACTGTGAACGTATCTTATGTGTAACTATGACTGCAGTTTCCTGCATGGGCAAAGTGATGCTCCTTCCATTAGCCCTGCAGGGCATATATCCACCTAACCCCTCCCTGGAGCAATTTAAGAGCAATTTAGAAACGCTTTCACACTTTAATGCCCTTACCACGACTGAGTACACACACACACACACACACACACACACACACACACACTGCAAGGAGCATAAGAGCCAAAAGCACAGGTCAGCAAGATGTGCTGCTATTAGTCGTACCACATTTAATATTGGATTAATATTTAACCATATTATTCAATATGGAAAGACAGAGAGAGAGAGAGAGAGAGATAGGGATATCACGCTTGTTTTTTTTGCTCCATCACATGCTGTGTAAAGTATGTTTTCCATAAGCCTGTCCTCTGTGGAGTGTGAGCCTGGCTCCGCTGGGTTTGTACATTAACACCCTGCAAACAGTCACTTAGCACAACATGTGGAGTCATCCCAAATGTTACATTACCCTGTCGTGGCTTGGGTTTGCACTAGAAGTCACCAAATCGGCCACGAGCAATTGCCATCGAAACTGTAGTGGAAGTGCTGCATCTGCTTACCTTTACTCACACACTGATGAGCGGTTACTACATTACCGATCCCGGGGGTAGCAGATGGTGAAAATCAAAATAAATGATCAGACAGGAGGGCTTGATTTCCCACAGCACTGTTCACTTACGGAGGTACATCAGGAGCGGTGGTTAAAGCCCATGGCGATGCCGGCGCCGCCACTGGCAGTCAACAGGGGGTACGAGTTTATCGACTGAATGACAACAACTAATAGACCGACGCCGGTTGTCATCGCTAATTTTTCTGTGTCCGTGGCAAAATGGCAGACACAGAGGGACTCAGTGCAGACAGGGCCTGTGTCTCCTGTGAAAAAACATGTGTGGTATTTATGTGTTTGGAGCATTTACACAACACAAAGAAGCTTCCCAATGTTTGCCAAGCGATGAGGAGCAGAGGAAACTTGCTCTGGCGTGACAGGCATCTCAGTGATTCCAAATAAATGCAGGTCAATCTTAAAATGTAGTCTGACTGTTAAAGGTGGGTGTGTAGTTTGTAAGTGAGTAACATTTGACAAGTTCACATCACAAACCATTATGCAGGCCTGAATAGGAGTGTGTTAATTGGTTTCTAAGTGCAGTGTGTTTACTATGCATCCGGTGTTAGCAAAGGAGCCCATTGAAAAGTGACAGAGAGCCAGAGTGTCCTTCAGCAGAACGACATTGACATCCTCTCTGCTGAAGAGCCCTACACGGAAGAGACGAGGACCTAAACTGGTCCACGTCCTGAGGCCATCTTTAAAAATGGAGATGAAAGTGAGTGAGTGGGGATCTGCCCCAGGTCTGACCTAGTCAACCTTGTTTGAGTCCCAAGTCAGCGTGCGGCTAGACACAGTGTGTGAGCGGGGAAGAGCCGCAGCAATTTCCACTCCCTGCTCGGAGCGCTCTGTAATCACTCAGCTCCCAGCTGCTGTGGGATTTCTATCTGCTGCTCCCGTGCACGGAGCAGACCTGTTTGCTCTGCAGCAGGGCTGGAAACAGGTTCCGTCTTATCACCCTGCAGTCGCACCACGGGCTGGTGCGACGTGTTCGCCGCATCCCAGTGCAACGTGAAGTGAAATTTTAGAGGGGACATAAATGTTTTACAAAGTCAAGTGGAAATGCTGATTCACCTGGGACCAGCGGAGAGCACAGGCAGGGCCACTCGAGCTGAGAGTGTGTCAACTTTTGCCGAAAACCAAAAGAAACTCGCAGGGCTCTGCTCCCCTAATGGACAGAGACAGGACGGGAGAAAAGGAGGCCAGGAGGAAAATAAGCGAATCAGTTTGAATTCCTGGGCACTGTGATCTCTCACACATACACGGGCGCACTGAGCACACAGAGCACAACATGTTGTTACAGCAAATGTCTGCTCTGTCAGTTGGAGAACACATCCATGGGCTGTTTATGTTGAAGAAAGCGGGGAAAAAAACGCACCGAGGCTCCAATTTAGAAAATAAAGTGAGACAAGAATTCATGTTGGTTATGCAGCGATATGCTTCAGATTCAATGCTCCAGGCAAAACGATGATGCTCGGCTCTCGCACACTCACACTGCAGCATTACGGGGAAAATCCAAGTCGCGTCATTAGCGTCTCAAGTCAAGCATTTATATTGCAATCCAAGGCAAAGTCCAAAAGTGTCCTGCTTGACTTTAATGTGTGACGTGAATAGCATTATCTTGAAATACGACGCAGAGGAAAACATGACGGATGCTGGAGTGACGCCGTCTGAGAGCTGGAGCACGCTCAATGCTTTCAATTCACAAATCTTTACAAGCAAGAAAACAAGCCAACACAGGGCACCAGCATGTTAGTAAACCATCTCTGGTGTGCAGGCATGTCCACAGGTAGCACAGAGCAGCCCACTTCCTGAGCTGGGAAGCCATTATTCCAATGTTTGATTTAATTCATTGAAAGTTAGACAAAATTCTTGGTTCCATCCTTCTGCCACGCTTCAGCTGCCCTTGAGCCAGACCTCCGGCCCTCAGCTGTTGCAGTGGACGACAGCTCGAGAGCGCGGCCCCACCGTCTCGTCCCCAGCTGTGAGAGTGAGCCAGAGCGTTGCTGTAATAAAAAGCGAGTGCGCTCGGTTGACTTTCCCTGGATGAATAAAGGTTGATACCCTATAAACGCTGATGACTGATAGCAACACTCTGAGAGATTATATAGCTCCTGTAGCCTTCACAGTGTGCCGTGAGGAATCGGAGAGAGGAACTGGAAAGTGGAGATACTATTATAATGGGAATAAATCAAGCTTACACACTGGGGCTTGAAAATGAAACCTGACGTGGGCTATAAATCTTTAGAGATGTAAATAAAGCAGGGCCAGAAATTAGATACCACAACTTTGGTGTTGTACGACTGTGCTACAGCAGCTTTAACACACTTTGCCCAAGGGAAAAAAAAAACTCACAAACCTCCTCAAAGAAAGAGGAGGAAGATGACGAGAGTGGAGGGGCAGAAACAGATATTACTGCAGACACTGGACAGAGTGAGAGAAAGAGACAGGGATTATGGGTACTTTTCTTCTGCAGCCTCATCACAAACAAATAAGTAAGATGATGGTCAAGAGCGAGCCGGGCAATTAATATTCAAGGAATTAGTTTTTCTTTTTTCTCTCTCTCGCTTTTTTTTTTTTTTTTTTTTTTAAAGAGAACTGAGGAGGAGGGGGATTTCTTTCCCCTTTTGGAGAGCTAAGGCTATAAACAGCTTGAAATCACTTTGACAGCTTGCTCTATCTCTCTCTCACACACACACACACACACACACACACACACACCATGGGGGATTTTAATTTCAACCTGTGAAATTGTAATTGCCTTTCCTGTAAGAGGAGTAAAGGATTGTGGGAAGGCTGAGTGCAGTCTCTCCCGTATCAGTTCCATCAGTCTGAGTTTTGTTTTTGTCCCTTTACCATTATTGTTATTCATTTATTGATCTTTTTCTTTTTCGTTCTTCTTCTACCTCCCCTGTCTGGGGCCGTCCTCTCTCTGAGATCTGTTTGTCTCACCGTGCTGAGCCGAGCCGGCACAGCTGAAGACAGGAGGAGAGGAAATCAGGAAAGAGGAAGAAAGAGAGGAAGAGACGAACAAGAAAGAGACACGGGTGAGGGAGGGGGGAAAAAAAAACACTGAGATCAAAAAACCCCATGACACAAAAATGCGATGAAAATGTCTGAAGGGCATTTTGGATGCGGTTATTATTTCTCCTCTTTTGTTCATTTTTTATTTTCTGACTGCTCCCGCTGCGAGGCTGCCCTGAGAATGACTTCTCAACTCTGTACGTGTGATTGTTTCGTGACGAGCTCGGAGAGACCGCCTGCCTCCAACACTGTCAGGAATAAAGCTGCGTTCAAGAAAAAAAGCCTTGGAAGCAGCAGGCAAAACAGACATGAAAGCTTTGCATGTGTGTGTAATTAGTTGTGATATTAAGTCACTTTTAACCTGTCACCACTCAACTCGCTCTCTCTCTCACACACACACACACACATCAGGTGATGGGCCTATTAAATAACAGCTCCCACTTATCACAGCCGTGCAGTAAAAGTACTTGATGTACACAAGTGTGTGTGTGTGTGGAATAGGCTGACGATAAATTAAGAACGAAGACTTGAGAGAGCGAAGGAGACAGATGAGTGGCGGAGGACGAAGGATGATTTAGTCACAGAGGAAGAGGGGGAAAGAAAGAGTGATGAGCTGCTGCTGCTGTAGCTGGAGAGCTGTTATGCAACATGCCATTTCTCTCGTTCGGCTGCAGACGCTGCGTCGCATCAGTCGCTGACTTTCTGTCATGATGTCACTTTCTGTGCCGATGCGCAGGGTTCGGAGGAGAATGAGAACGTTCCTGGGGTTAGAGCTGTCTCACTCAGAGCTGCAGGAATTAAAACGTGTAGCGTTGATAATGTGATGTAACAGTGCAGCGTGGAGCCCTGTGGGTCAGGGATTAGTGGAAATGTTTGTACCTTTCATGATGCTTGGACACAAAAGAACACATCATGAAATGTAATGACGTTTTTTTGTCATGTCCATTTCTCCATTATACAGTATTGATTAATGTGTTTGTGACTTCGTAACCACATGGTGGAAAAAGTCTGACTCGCTGTGAACGAAAGTGTCAAAAAACAGGATCTCTGGTTCCCGCATTAGATTGAAAAGAAGTTCACATGAGCACAACGCAATCTGAGAGGTCATAAAAATCATCGAATCGTCCGATCGGAATAAACAGACTCAGCATTTAACTGGGACGTGGTTCAGACAATGTCTTCAGTTAGCGCTGGCAGCAAACCGCCAGTCATCTCATTCTCTGTCTCTCACTCTTTCTATCTGTTCTTTTATGTGATAACACTCACTCACACATCCCTGCTCGTCCATACGCCTGCGTTCCAATTAGCATCCAATAATTGATCTCCGCCATCATTTCCAGGATCTGCTTAACCTGAGTGTGCGTGCGTCTTTATGTTTCCATCAAACATCCGCTGACAGCCTCCTTCTGAAATCCTGACATGTCTTTCCATTGATTTCTTCTGTCAGTCTAAAGATTTTATGACAAGGTCAAATCAAAGTATCGATGGGAGGCGGGGGGGGCAGGGTGAGAGAGCAGTGCCTGTAATTCTAAGCAGGTTATGTCAACAGCCTAAAATAGAAGAAACATACCATCATACAGAGTTGGCACAACAGTTTTAAAGGAAACTGATTGATTTCTACACAACAGCCATTTGTGGAAATGTACGTTATACTGCACTAAATGCAAGCTTCAGCATGACAACCCTCTGACAGAGGTGATGTCTACCAGGGGTCAGTTCAGAGCTGCCTCCTTCTAGGGATGCACAGACCGATGGGGTCTGTAGGGAGGATGATGACAGTAAAAGCACCGTTCATATCCGCTGGACGCTAAGTTCAGTAAAGGAAGCGTGCTGATGATGTCATCTGTGGAAAGCACTTGACTACTACGGGAGCCTGGCTCAGCCTGTGAGACCATTGTCATTAAACATTGAACATAAAGTCATATAAATAGGCGTGGTCCTCGCCACAGGAACATTTCACCATGGCAACACAAACTAGCCCTCAGGAGTCACAGACGACGCACAGCTATCTCCATGGCAACATCATTAAAAAGTTTCATGGTTGTAATAAACATTAGCGGAAAAGCAAAACAGCCGTGAGACCTTTAGGTGACTTCTCACTTTCTTCTGATTCTTGTTTGATGCATCCAGTGCACACACCAGCTGTTTGATGAGGAAGAGGCTCCTACGGTTCATTAAGCTACAACTTGATAAATGTCTCACTCTGTGATAATCACCAAAGTTACCCAAGTACATTTCTGAAAAGGGAGTTGTCAGTGTGCCAACACCTGCAGTATTTGTATGAAATGTGATCAGGATGAAATCAGGTCATGGGTTTAAACGCCAGTGTCCTTTGAGCTTGTTTATTAAACTGTTTATCACACGTTTCTGTGCACGCTTCCACCATGAACCTCTAACATATCGGGTCTGAGAAACTTCAAGTCAAGAGACTGCCTTTATGAAGATGTGACAGCAGCCAAAAGGAAATACTGAATAGACATTCACGAATAAGTAAAATGTGCAATATTAATTTAACAGAAAATGTTGATTGCTCCAGATTCAGGTTAAAGTTCATAGGATTGTAATTTGGTTTTTTAGTGATTTGTTGTGGATTCACAATATTTTTTTGCACGTAAGCTGAATGTAGATTCATGTCACTCTTTCTTATCCAAACAGCCCGGACGAATGTCAAGAGACATAAAAACAAGTGGTTCTTCAAAGCTCACCAGAAAGGCAGAGCCTTTAAAAACAGTTTTCCAACTAAGAACAGCTTTTAACACCGAGTAATGCTGCAGCGCCGCTACGTCTCTGTGAGCTTATTAAAGAGCTTTCAACAACAACGCTGCTAAAATGTTGACTTTGGTCCCTCATCCCACTGGTGAATACAAACGCCCTAACCCGCTCAAAGTCAAAGATGTGTAAGCCCATCAAACACACACACACACACACACAATCACAGACACAGACACACTAAAACAAAACTGGCAAGCCACCAAGACACTCAATAGAGCCAATCTCTGCCTCTCACAGCAGGCTGTGAATTCCCAGCTTGCTTTGCAGTGACAACAGGGTGTGTGTGTGTGTGTGTGTGTGGTTTTGTGATTGTGTTTGAATGTGTATGTAGATAAAAACTCAGCAATCACCAAATGCACGCATAAGGGCCACCAAAGTAAATGCTTGGTCGAAGCTGGCATGAAGGCGCACACACACACACACACACACACAGGGAGCACATATGATTAGGAATGGATATGCTTGCCAAGTCATTTTCCCCTCTGTTCCAGAGGCACTGAAGTGCTTAGCACACAGTGAGCAGACCTCAGCCTATAGAAATGGGAAGGCAGGGTGAGACAGGGAGAGAAAGAGCGGAGGGTGGGAGGTGGAGACAGAAAGCGACAAAGCATGTTGGTCACCAAAATTACAAAAATTAATTGGTCACACCCATGTGGGCTCCATTTGCATCCAGCAATTGCACTGGGGCCTAGTTGTGGGATAATAGATATTGTTTTTCCCAAATTTTAGGTTAATACTTATGCAAATAGACAATTCCATGATTAGTCACTGGCATTCACTTTAATCAAAACAATAAAATGAATACAATTTAAACTGCCATTGCTATTTTGTATACTGCAGCTAGAGTAATAAAAATGAATAATATAAGTTGGATGCCAGACAACAAAATGATGGCTCTCGCTCAGAACGAACAGTCACAGGTCTGTTCATCTCAATGTGAATGGAGCAGAGAATACCTCATCCCCAACACAACCGGTTTGAAAACCTAAAAGGTTAAAGGCTCCAAATTACGACATGATGAGCATAATGAAAAAATGGTTTTGAGTTCTGCTCCAGAAACCTCTCTGCCCGTGTGAAAAATAATAATAATAATACAAAAATAAGAGTCAGTATGACCTGAATTAGAAGCAAAATAATGATGAAACTGCTGAGTTCACTGATATGATAATCGTCTCTATGTTTGCTGTCCATCAGCATTTAAAGAACCCTACTAGCAAACTGTGTCGCAGACTCAACAAACAATAATCTCACTGTCAAACACCGGCGTGTAATGATGGCAGAGAAAATTACAGATTTTTCTTCAAACTAGCAGAACCACGGCAGTGGCTGCTAATTAGGACACACACACACACACACACATTAATAGACATTGTCTCAGCCAGGCCTCAGTTGTAAGGTAGTGTCAGTCACTGCTGTCACTCTGTGTTTGCCCTCGGGCAAGACAGACCTGAACACACACACACACACACACACACACTACTCTCCATGATTTTTGTTGCTGCATCCTGTGTCAATTAGTGTCAGCACCAAAAACAAACGTGATCCAAGTGTTTTGAATGTGTAAATATTTCAACTGCGGCTTCAACATTCTTGTCTCGGCATCGTCACGTGAAGCCGTGAAGCTCCCACTGACACTTTGTGTTGTTTTGCTTCTACGTGCTAAAATACAACAAACCGTCTCACTGCAAACCGGAAAAACGATCCCGAACATATTGTAAATAAACCCTGCATAAGTAACAGGAGGACTGATACTGAACTATGGTTAAAGTCAGGCTGGGATTTCATTCCTGCTCTGCCTCAGTCCATACAGCCTCGTCTTTATGATTCACAAGGTGCATCCGGCTTCATGTATAAATTCAGACAAACACACAAGCTGAAGCTAAATTCAAAAGACGCAGCGGAATCCACTTCGTTAGGCAGAAATGAAAAGGTCACAGTGGGCGATGGTGGCTAATGAGGAGCTCTGTCAGGCAGCGGCTAATGTCAAGATCCTCTGCATTTGGCTGAACTCGTGCCAGGCGTTGGCATCGCGGCGTTCGTCTGCTGGCGAATTCATCTCATGCGTTTGATGCAAATACCACCGGAATTATCCCTCCTGGATTTCCAATCGGCGCAGCGTGAGGAGTGACTAGTAAAGCAGCAGAGAAGTCAACCTTGTCTCACAGGCCTGTTCATGCTGTGCATTGTTTACATCGCCGCAATGAGAGCCGGGTCCCGGGGCTTCACGTGCCTGACTCCGTCTCAGCTGCTTCTGTGTTTGACCCTCAGCTACACAACATGTCAGAGGACACACATGCCCTGCTCTTCTCACACAGAGGCGTGAAAACGTACACTTATTTACAATATGTGCTTTCTATAGGTGGAGTGTTCCAGGCATGAAGGCACTGAGACTGCACCAAACTACATCATACACTGAATTCATCTTTCTCTTTAAAGTATTGTTCCAAAAATACAAATACACTGAAGTGTGGTTGTAATATATGTCGTATCACTGTACACCCTATGATATTCACATTATATCACTGGATGGGTTCACAGTGTGTTCAGACCAGATGTGAGGAACATTTTTCCCATTATTATTTAAAACATTTTTAAAATCCTTCAGTGGTCGTATTAAATCACTGAACACTGATGAAACTGACTCTCTTTGTCCCCATGTCTGATGATGATGATTCTACAACCTGACAAACCTTCACCTTAACAAAAATCCTGCAGTGTACAAAGAGAAAATTCTCTTGACTAATGTCAAGTCGAGCCCTGTTTATTGAATCAGAGAGAAAAACCGAACATTTGTTAACATGAGCTTTTCTTCAGTATCCCAGTCATTTCAGACACAACTTAGCCGATTGTGTCTTTCGGAATGTGCTCTTGTAAAAGCTCCTCCACACTCAACTTCACTGGAGAGTGTTTCCTTATTTTTACTTAAGAGCAATTGTCTTCTACTTCAACCAACAAAACAACAAACCGTTGGTCCATTTCTCTAAGAGCGTGCTGCCTTCCTGACAGCTGTCTCACAGAATGTGGAGAGGCTTTCCAACCTGTTTTAAACTTCTTAAAATCCAATAAATTACACAGTGTTAAAAATCAATACCTTACATTATCTACCACCTTGCATAAGAAAAGTATTGATTCATATTAATCACATTAAAACCTACAACTTGGGCGTGGAGAAGAGAGACAGCCGAGGCTCCACCTCCGCTGCATTTGTCTCGTGTCGAGAGTCGCTCGGCTTCACATCAAAAGCTCGTGCCGATGCAGATGACAAATCGACAACAGCTGCAACCGAGACAAGAATTCAGAAAGTTCTGCTTTTATTAGAAACAACTGAAGTGAATGATGCGGAGTGAATAATGATCTCTTTTCTATGGCTCCCACCTCAATATTTCATAGTAAGTGATGATCTCCCAAACATAAAGGGTGTCGCTGCATCCATATTTCATTGGAGAACATTGCAGTGTAACCGACAGACACAGAGAGGAAATGTGCTTACAAAGCATCAAAAGAACTGTCACACAGTATGGATGGCTGCAGAATAATATAGGGCACCGCTGGATGGATGTAACAAGGCACATAGCTACACGCATCATTTGATCACATAATACAAAGCTAGTGTGAGTGTCTATGTGTAAGACACGCATCATTTGATCTGGTAATATAAAGCTTTGGTGCCTCTGTTTGTGTGCAAGTTTGCCTGACGTGCATCATTTGCCCGTATACAACAAAACTATGCTGTCTGTCTGCTGTGCGTGTGACATGCATCGGTGAGGTGAGAAAAAGTCAGGGTGCACACATGCAACTGTGTGACATGCATCATTTTCTTAGATAATACAAAGCTGGTGTGTGTGCAGGCTACAGACAGTGGTATATATAACCACAGGGATTTCTGAATAAGATTGATGAATCCTGTTACACTCTCTCTCTCTCACACACACACACACACACACGCACACTTTCTGCTAAATTAGGCATCGGAGGCATCTACAACACACAGACAACGCAGGCAGAAACACACACATACACTTTCTGACACGGAAACAAGCTCACAAACAGGCTTAAAGAGACACTTGTGACTGTGAATACATGCAGGGTATGTATGGATGCACGCACACACACACGCAAAAATGCAGACACAGTGACACAGACACATGTGCCAGTGCCATGCGACACATAAATTGGGGCATGCATTATTAACTGTCTGAGGTTTCAGAGCACATGTTGGGACTGTTGTACCTCAAAAAAAACAGGCAGAATCTATGCATGACAACAAGAGAGCGCTGGAAAGAGACAGGAGGCCTTTGTATATAAATCCTATGGGACGTCGCTTAAGAGTAGAAAGTCTGAGGAGTTTATTCAGGAAACTATATGATAAATTCACACTCATGAAAATATGATTCTTGTCCTTTATTAAACAGTTTTTGGTGTCTGTGACAGTCCACGGCTCATACTATGCTTATGACAAATAAAGGTCCACGCATCAACAGAAGGTGTGTCGCAGAGTCGGTTCACCTGAATTACACATAGGAAAATAAATCTGGATTATCTGTGGTGATGTCCGGTCACAGGTTCTAGTTTGATTTGCTCTTGTGTATTTGCTCTGAGGCTCCCACTCGTACACAAGGTTTGGATGATCTACAGGATTTCTGAGCTTCAACTGGAATATTTATTTACATGGACGCCGGTGATGTTCTCTGTCAAGGACACACAGCAGCAACCGCAGATGTGGATCTCAGCAGCAAAGTGAGAATATATGAAACATCCTCACAGTTGGCACCAGAGCAGCTCATCACATACAAACCTCTCACACCGCGTCTGTCGGATTAAATTACGTCGCCGTCGTCCACCTGCCCGTTATCACGTTTTCACTCATCAAGTAAAATGAGACGTACAGTACAAACTAATTACTTTTGACTTTGATGAGGCAAAAAAAAAACAACATAAAATGACACAAACCATTTTAAACTAAAGCTTGAACCAAAGAAAAATAGGTTAAAACAACTTCAAACACTTCATGTAGCTGCGATACTGGGCTGCCTATGGCACTAATTTAGAATGTAATACTCTGAAACAAAGGCTCGAAATTACCTTTAACCAGAGAGTTCTACAGCACGTTACTGCTTTTCCAGAATGAAACAACACTTCCTGTAAAGTAAGCAGTGCATCAAAGGAGGGATGGGCAGCTCTGTGGGACAGGGTTTGGGAATCTGCAGGCAAAGACACACTTTGTTGTGGCGCTGACGATCATAATCTCCAGAATGTGTTTTCCTAAGGATTAAATAATTGAGCTGTGCTTCATTTGTCTAAAAAACAAAACACTCACTAGCCAGTTAATTTAATTCCAGGCTGCAGTTATCAGTGAAGAATAGACACAGTGTGAAAGAAGCATGGTCCTGAACGAAACGTGCCACAAAATCTGGGCTTGAATAGACTCCAATCAAAATGTAGAATAACCAAGAGGTAATATGGACTAAATGGACTGATCCAAAATGTGTTTGCCCATTACTCCTACTTCACTGACAAAGACAGTGACATAACTTTAGAATAAAGCAAAATGATTGTACATCCCATAATTAAAAAGCCGGACTAACCTGTGTTAAAACAACGGACAACATGTCACAAAGGAAACAAACTGATCCACGAGTTCGTAGGCGTCACTGACGTCCTCAGTCTGCCTCTGCAGGTTCATTTCAAACACAGTGAGATGGTGTGGAGCCTGTTACACACGGTCTGAGGACACAAACCTTCACATTCAGCTCTGATGTCACTGTCCCCTCCCATGAACCTCCTCTGGACCAGCGATCCAACATTAGAACACTTTCTCCAAGATAAAGGCCAAGAGAGCAGCAGCCAGAGCGAGTCCGACCCCCAGCCTCTTCAGAGCCTCCCTGTCGAAACTGTAGGAGCTGATTAACAAAGTGGACGCAGGGGAAGTTGTAGCGCAGCTCTGGAGGCCGTTGGGTTTCTGCTCCTGTGGAGGTGAGAGCACAGAAGTATGACTAAAAGGAGCCGAAGGTGTTCCATATGTCTCATATCCATTATGACACACCGCTAACACTGTGATATTCACTCTATTTCAATGAGGTAAAAAGATTCCTGGATGTAATATCAAACTCAGTCATTCAGTCACACAGCATGGTCACTGACACACCAGTCTCTCCTCTCATTAGGAGAATAATAATTACATGTGAGGTAACAAGTATCCAATCAATATGTAATGTGCCCTCTTCATAAATCAGCATGTCTAATTTCACCGTGGTTACAAAATAAGCTACTTCAGTGAACCCAGCATGAATCCTCCATTTTGGTTGTTCACTGTGTGATGTTTACCTGTGGTAGAGGAAGAGGAACTTTGAGCTTCCGAGTCTTCCTCTCACAAGGGGTCAAGGGAGGAAGCTCTTGTCCATTTCTATTTTACATGAATGTCCTCAAGAAGAATCCATGTACACAGACGTGCCCCCTCAGACAGCCCCTTTTACCCTCCCCCACATGCTCAAGTCCATAATAATTCATAACTAGGGGATTCTGCTTCAATTAAATCAACACGCCACTTCAGGAAGTGACATTTGACAGCAGAGAGCCAATGTCTGAAATCGCAGTTTTGTTATGAATCTTTAAAGAGACGTGAAAGAACAGAGGAGCAGGGGACCCGAAAAGATTAACTCAGGGGGACGAGGGGAAAGAAAAAGAGAAATTTCTGGTTTACTTTGCCGCATCGATCGGGCAAATCAAAATTCATTCGACCCTCGGATCTTTCTAAAAGAGCCATTTTATGTGAGGGGGTACATTACCGCCCTTCACGGATCATTGCTCTTGATACTTAAGTATATTTAGAAATAAATCTACTGATGCCACTTGATATTAGGATTCATAGATACTTGAGCGCAGCACAATTAAGGAGAGCAAGGTTGAAAAACAGGGCATCGTCATTCCCCCACTTTCCCCCCCCCCCCCCCCTTCCCACCTTGTGCTTGTCTCCAGCTGCTCCCTCTCAGCAGCAAACATCAACTCATCACCAGTAAACTGGATTCTGAAATACACATCTTTTATTTTATTTTTGTGGATGAAAGCGTTCATCAAAGCAGCCATTTGCTTATGCAAATGAGCCCGTTTCAATTTGGATGCCATTGTGTCCGTGCACAGCAGCTAATGCAGTTTGCTGTGATTCTATTACTCCAAAGTGCTGTCTATTGAATCTGGCTGATGTGGAGAAGGTGCACAGTGACGCAGTCGGGGAGAGACACGCGGGGACATAAAGGAGAACCATCCGAACTGAGCTGACATTTTTTCAGTTATTGACGGCGTTAATATAATTCAGTTGGAAACGCTGAATATTGATAAGCAGCCGTGCTCCTCCCTGGCCTCCACCCTCGCTCATTGATCATCATTCTGTTTGATTACACATTTATTTAGTTTTATCTTAATGTCTCTGGGCCCGGAGGTGTGATTCCAAGCAAGCCTGATTGATCCGCTAAATAAATAAATGAATAACCCCACACAAGACGTGTCCTTTTTAATTTGAGCATTAAACTAATTGGACGAGAGAAGCAACACTTGTCAACATCTCCGTGGAGATCGATGTGGACGACCTTGTGGTGGTTACTATGAGTCTGCTCCTGCATGGCAGCTGGTAAAATGTCTTATCACCACCAGGAAGGTGCACAGGATGATATTGAGCAATTGATCAGCGGCTTTCTAGAATGACCTTTAATCAAGTTCACTGGGGATCACTGTAAGAGGGTTGGCTTTGATATTTACCAGAGGCACACCGACTCCCCCTCGTTCTCCTACTCAAGGCTCTCCATCAAGTCCAATACCAAAATCCACTGTCATCAGTCGATTAGCTTTCATCCTCCATCTTTCTTTTCACCCATTATGAAACAATCTGTTCTCAGGTATCAAATGAAGTTCCTTCATAAGTAGAGACTAAGTTTACTTGGCGGTAAACTTAGTTTGTATATACACCTCCACCACTCACGGCCTATGAAGACTGACTCCAAACACCTACCTGTATGCACACTATGTGTTCCTATGTAACAGAGTGTGCGCACACCTACACGGGCCGCGTGCACATGGCAGAGCGTGTGAGCAGCAGCCAGGTACGTGCACTCTGCCGCTCTATCCCTCATGTTACTCCTGCTCCCTTGTCCTCTCTGGCTGCTGCGAACACTATCTTATCCACCCACTCTTCTCCTCACCCTTTCCACTGAATGGTTCCCCTGTTCCGCACAATGGAGGATGGATACTGTGACTGACAACGCCTACGTGACACATCCATAGGCCGCTTACAGTAACGTCGGACAATAGGCAGAGAGGGAATCGGTGGCAGAGGTCTGGCCGACGCGTTCGCCTAATGTTGGGACCATTGTTAGACTTTAATGGTGAAACTGATCCGCTGCTTTGTTGATGTTTTGAGGCATGAAAAGCGGTAGGGTGCTTTTTTAATAAGGTGGCAGTCAGATGGAGTCACAGGGTCTCTACTGTAAAACATGTCGATAGCCTCATTACTGTGGCTTCAGGCAAACAACTCAGAGCACAGAGTTTGTCTTCTGGGCTCCGACTCCATCACTTCTAGGTTGACACAGAGCAACAGAGGCACTGACAAGCAAAGAGAGTGATGGGAAATCTTTGCTGCTTAAATACACAAACTGAATCGAACTGCTCTAGAAATACACATTCAAACAGTCCCGTCCAAGTGAGAGATTCTCTGGAGTTTCTCTGGCCAGCGCCCTCAGGAGAACATCCAAATGAGCTCATGTGAGAACACAGCAGGAGATTTATTAATCAAAAGCAAAAAAAAAAAAAGAAAAAGAAAATGATGAAGATGTCAAGCGAGTCCCTTTGAAGGGAACCAGATTAACTGGGTGAAACAATTGTGTGAAAATTGTTGCAATTTTGCAGTAAATTCCCTGAAATTAAAGCTGAACGTCTGCCCTTCAACAGCCTCCCGATTGCTTCATTTCACGTCCATTGTGGGAGCATACAGGGCCAAAATTATGAAAACTGTGTTGTCGTCCAAATACTCCCGGGACTAAGTGAGTGCGGACATTCTCTGGGGTTCATGTTGGAAAAGGGCCTCCGATTGAGGATTGTGGAGACTGAGCCACACGATTAGAGCAGCTTGGGTCGACCCTCATCAGCACAACTATGTTTGAGTTATTTATTTGTACAAGGTTCTCAGTGCTGGCTCAAAAAGTCTCAGTGAAATGACAAAGCAAAAAAGAGATGCATGATTTTCCACCATTCATAACTTCACTTTGATATTTGCTGCTTTTGCTTGATTGGTAAATAAGAGGACCGTTGAATAACTAAAGAAAACGGAGAGAAAAGGAGAAGCAGAAGAAGCTGATGAAACCAGAGTGAGAAAAAAAAAAAAGAAGTTGAACGAGTCTACTTATCTGTCTCTCTGCAGGTGTCTTTATCAACGGGGTGCCAGGACAGAGACTGAAAAGAACAGTCTCAAATCTATTACTAGTTGGGAGGATAAGTGAGAATCCAAGTGCCAGTAGGTGCATGTCAGCACAGTGGGGGACGTAAGTGGAGAGGGGGGAGAAGTGAAAAACAGAAAAGAAATGAGGAAAGCGTGGAGAGGAAGAAAGGGGGGGGGAGAGAGATGAGAGATGTGGCTTTTGGTGATCAGCACCTGAAAGCTACCGTGAGTTCCTGGACGTGTGTGTTTGTGTGTGTGTACTGAGGTGGATAATGTGTCTCTCTGCTCGCAGCGGTAGAACAGTGAAAAGTAATCCTCTTGAAAATCATCTAACACTGCACTGGGAGTACAGAGAGGCTAGCACAGCCAGAGACTTTTCCCTTAACATCCAAGACTAGGACAATTCTCTCCTGCTACATTTTCAAACATGCACCTATTTTTTTTTTTTTTTTTTTTTTTTTAATATTCACACAAAGACACACACAGGTCATGCCACAAAAGCCAGAAAGCACAATGTCTAGTGGTCACATTTCTCACATGATCCTCAGCAGCTGTCGGTGTCACTCTAGACACACAGGGTGGGTGTGTGTGTGTGTGTAAACAGATACACTGACAGGCTGCTTAGTCACGGGTGATTTGACAAAGCCCGAGTGACAGAAACAATGAGCTGCAGCTGTATTTACAACTGGACCAAAAGACGGGAAAGAAATTAAAGAGGCATAATCAGTAACTTTACTGACTCAGATGAAGATCTCTGTTGGAACGTCACTGTGAGTCCCAGTGCAAATGTCTCGCTGGAAGAACAACAACAGGAGTAATAGAGGCTCAGTGGGGGACATGAATCACATTAGCCTTCTGTCTCTCTCGCTGTCGTCTGAAATCCCCACCATCGAACAGTTAAACTGTAAAAACCGCCTGTCACACCAGCGTATGCTGGGTACACTGGGTATACCTGCTGTCAATCTCCACACACACACACACACACACACACACAACTACAGTCTTGTACTGCAACATCCTGTCAAGTTACAATTTGACACAGCTTGTCTCTGAGGAGTTATAAAGACTTTCCTATCTAACCACGAGGACACTCAAATAGCTCATTCCTTTGCCGAGGCCCCACAGATCGCTTCTTAAACCACGTCTAAAATCACCAAATCGGAGTTTTTAGTCATTATTCATTTGAACACAGATTTGTCTGAGAAATCAAAGAACGTGATATCTTAACAGTTTTTCTGTTCCAGCTGTTGTTTCCAGTCAGTCAAGCTGTGCTGGCGTTCAAGCCAAGTGTGGCACGATCTAGAACACGTTACCTGTGACATAAGAGAAACCCAAGCCGTCGTCAGTCTGTCACCCTGCTCGCTCTCTGCTGTTGACAGGGAAACAGCAGACGCTGCCGACAGACATTTGGTTTCCGCAGGTGTCAGACTGATTAAGCAACGGTGAGTACAGCGTGGACGTGTCACATTGTTTTCACCAATAGGTTTACAGTTAAAGTAACTGAATACACAACAACACCACAGCGAGCGGTTGGGTGCACGTGTGTTTCAAACACATGACAGGTACTATTCCCGAAAACAGGCGGCTCCAGGAACACGGACAAAACGTTTTAAACAGACAATGGATGATCAACTTAAAAGAATAGAGTAGGTGTCAAAGCCGTCAGTACTATCTCATGTCAGAGGTGAGATAAAATGCTGGTCACATGTCAAAGTAAAAGTCAGCAAGTTCACGTGGAGGTCATCAGAGGCTGTGATTTATTCTTGGGCCCTGTAGATGTGCTGTGGGCCGCTCATCCACACATATTCTCCAGCTTTACATCTGTCATGTGTTAGGCACGTCATTAATACATAAGCTCATGAGCTCACTCTTTTTCTGGACATTTTATGAGGGGACAGTTCCAGTAAACGTCCAAAACTACTGACTTGGACATCTGCGTACTCACACAGCCCCTCTGGACAAATGTAGCGAAATGACAGCATTTCTGTGCATGTCTACAAAGACACATACAGTATGGCCTGTAAGTACACTAGCTACATACTCATACTCACCTCTGGAAAGTAAACTATTGCAATAACATGTTTTATGATTTATTGAGACATCTACTGATACTGATGAGAAAACATGTTGGGCTTGCTATTGGAGGACAGAGGTCAGAGCCCAAATAAACCACAAAAAGCCATGTGTGAGTCATCAACTTTGCTCAGAGAAGAAAAGACTATTTCTGTGATAACTTGGAAAACAAGACCAGAAACATCTCCCTGAAAAGGAATCACTCATTGGCCCAACATGATTTTCTTTCTTTCTGTCAAACAGTTGCTGGCTAACGGCTTTATTATTTACATCTTCCATCTGTGGTTCCAAAACAAAGCTCGGAGCAAAGGGCGTTTCAGACCCTTTGCCATTTGAAATAAACAGAACAGAACGGGGCTGTGTAATGGTATTTGACAGGTTGGGTACGAAAGCTGAAAATAGATGCGATGGTTTTGATGGCTTAACATTTATTCCTTTGTTATCCTGACTTTGGATCTTCAAGTATACACAAAGCACAGGCCATGTAATACAATTTGACATGCTAAATGAAATGCTTAAAATAGCTGCGCCTGCTGTTTAATGGCATAACAAATTATTTGCAACGAGAGTAAACAAAGTCACGCAAAGGCCAAGCAGAACCTTTTGGCATTTAAAATAAAAAAAAACTTTAAAAATAGATTTGAGAGGATTAACTGCAGAGAGAGAAACTAATCTTTGATTTTTGTTCTTTGCTGACAATGACGACGATGACAACGTGTGTGCATAACGCAACATCAAAGCGATGATCCCTAACAGTTGCATGTCAAACACAGTGCAGTTCAATTGTTTGGTATAATATACACATTTGTGTATGTGCATTATGACTGTTTGTTTATGTGGGATTTTTTTTTTTGACACAATTCATTGTGCCTTATATAGCCTGCGGCGAGTAGGAGTCTGCCAGGCACACCATGGGGACCATGTGTCAGTGTGTGTGTGTGTGTGTGTGTGTGTGTGTGTGTGTTACTCGTATTACTCCTCCTGCCTCTCTCTCTCCCTCCCTCACCCCTTCTCTCAGTGCCTTCCATTTCTATTCCGTCTTTCATACAAACTGTCAATTTGCTGTCTCGTGGAAGCAGCAGAGCCATTTTCTTCTCTCGTTCCTATTCTCTCCGTCTCCTTGAGAAAGTATGCTGTGAAAAGACCTGATTATTGGATGGCACTCAAGCTGCTTCCCTGTCTCCTGATCGCTCCGTCTACCTTGCCTCTCTCTCTTTTATTCTTCATTCATTTTTTGGCTTCACACACACACACACACACACACACCTCCTATCATTTAATTTCATCTGAGGATGAAGACTTGTGAAGATACTTTCTCTTTTTCTTTCCTCCACCATGGTTTTGAGTGCTTTCTCTCTGCTATTGTGCCTGACTAAAAGACTCATTACTGGCCTTCCTCTGCTCTGGAAAGTGCTGTTTGTGTGAATGAGGGGCTGACAGGCGGACACAGAGGTGAGAGAGAGATGGAGGGAGAGAGAGAGACATTGCGGTGTATTGGCGCTAAGAAGACCTCTCGTTATGCGGCTGCCTTTGCTTAGTTACACTGAATCAAACAATTCGGCATGCCGCTGCCTCCGTGTGTGCTTTTAGATGTTGTTCCAGCAACCGAGCCACGGCATCTAACAGAACACCATCCCTGTTTGTTTTACCCTTCCAGCTTTCATTTTCACACAGATGGGGTTAAACTCTGTGACTATCTCTGCTGTTGGCACAGAGGCGGAAAAATAATGATGCCCCGCCATTCTGCATGTGAAGCAACGCTCCTGCCGGCTGTGGATCAGGCTGCACCGTCTGCACCTCTTAATTCTGATTTGCAGTCACTGAGGAGTGACAAACATCAGCACTAACATGGAATCAACTTCGAGCTCGCACTTTCAAATGCAAAGAGGCGAGTTCATCGGTCTCCCTTCAGGTCAACGTCAAATTCAGACCCTGCAGCAGATGCAGGTTACCTGAATCTCTCTTATCCACGTGCTCGTCCACTTCTTCATGGAAACCAAGTGTGAGCCAATGAAGTGTGTAAAATCCACCCACTTTCACCAAAAGCAATAAAAAGCCAGAAATCAAGCAGTAGCATCAACATTCTAGAGACGAGTGTGTCCCAATATCACTGCGCGTTAATCCTCGTTTCTCATCCATCCACGCGTAATATTCCTGCACCTGTCTATATATTCACACATCCATGCATCTATTATCTGCCCATCCATCAGTTGTGCGCATCTTAGCCATCATGTTTCACATCCATACCCATCTGTCCACTTTCAGGTCCATCCATTCACAGCTTTCACATGCCACTCCTTCATGAAGCCATTCATCTCGCCATCCAGGCCATATTTCTTCATTCTCCCGCACACATCAGCAGGGTGGTGACTGCCGTGCAATCACCTCCTGCTCTCTCCATCTCTAAAATAATAGATCTTTTATAGTGCCTTGTTCGACAAATGGACATAACACACCTCGTCTATCCAATCACCTGCTCATCCAACAGTCTTTCTTTTTTTTTTTCACACTTTCTCTCTCAATTATCCTTTGCATCTTGTATGAAACAACAAAGCTCAGACTCCGTCCTCCGACCCCCATTCTCTTTATGTTTTTCTCTTCGCTCTCCACCAAAAGCCTGTAATTATAGACCTTGCTGCAACACATTGGGGGGTGAGTGTCTATCTGCCTTTTCCTAATCACACATTCAACTCACACTTTCACATCCAGCTCAGTGTGTGGTGGACTCACGCAGAGACTCATAGAAAATAGATGGTCTTCAAATATGTATAGTCCAGCCATCAGTGTGTGTGTGTACAGTCTGAGCGGCTCACTTGTTATACTGGAAGTACCGGTGGATACTGCAATGCTGTAGTGAACGAGTGCGTGCAGCTTGCAGATATTGCTGTGTTTCCGAGCCATTAGGTCACTTATCTATTAGCACTCTGCTCCAGTGCCACTCTGCCATCGTTAAGAGGCGACAATGCTGGTCGGAAGGACTATGGATTACAGATCATCAGCGGCGTCACTGGAGATCGCTTAATATAACAATGTGTTAATTGTCAATATGCTGTGGACAGCAGAGAGGAGAATTAATGAATTTCTCCAGCTCTGCTGTAGTCATACACTCAACCGCCATGTCTCTCTCTGTCTCTCATCCAGTCCTTTATCACCTCCCCTTAAGAGCTTTGATTTCAAACTATACCTTAGAAAGTGTATTTTGACTCATTGAAATTAAATGTTACACTATATATTTTGTACATATCACGCTCATAGCCGCTGTCGTTGCTGAAACAATGAAATACAAGGAAGAACCATTTCGCTAAGACTCTCCCTCACTGTGCCAGTGTTGTTGCAGTTCGACGTGATGTCAAATGAAAAACCTCAGAAACAAAGTGATAATGTGATAATGATAATGTTCTTCTCTGCTTTTAATATTTCCTGATGCAGAAACTGAGAGCGGTGAAGACAAAGGCTCTCCCTCTCTCTTTTCACTCTCTCTGTCAAGCTCTACATAAATTCTCCTCTGGAACAAGTCAAGGGTAGAGATGATGACTTTACCTTCATTTTCCTCAGCCCCCCCCCCCCCCCCCCCCCCCCCCCCCCCAAAAAAAAAAAAAAACCCTCCTGGGACCCATTCAGTTCTTGGTACTGATGTCAGAAAATATCAGGACAATGGTATTTACACTATCAGGACCAGACACAGTGTATGTCAGTGTGTGTAAAAGTGTGATGTGGATGAAACCACACTTGCAAAGAAAAGCTGCCAACAAAAAAAATTAAGGCCTTGGCGTATTGAGGGTCTTTTAATAAAAGCATGTGAGTGAAAATGCATGTGTGTGTGTGTTGGACGGGGTACAGACTTTATGAGGTAACAGGTTTTACAAGGTCTGGTCCCCACTGCTGAACTTTTCATTGCTGAGTGACGTGTTGCTTGGCTTGTTCTGAAACCTCTCTCTCTTCCTTTCTATCTCATTCTCTGCCGACCATTTCTGTCTCTCTGCATGCTTTCCTCTTCATCAGTCTCTCTCTCTCTCTCTCTCTCTCTCGTCTCATGTCTCTGTTTCTTGGCTCCCCTCCCTCTCTGTCTGGCAGTAAAGGCTGATGAAGTGTGAAATTAGAAAGTGTATCATATTCTGCTCTGTGGCTCCATGTCCTGAGCTATAAGCTACAGCTAGTCAGAGTGAAAAATAACATGCAGTGAAACAGATACATTATCATGCCGTTTGTGTGTGTGTATGTATACATGTGCGTGTGTATGAGGTAGGAAGGAAGGAAGAGGACAGTTTAGCCAACTATCACTTATCTTAAATTACTTATCTCACGGCTGATACACTTGTGTTTTCTCACAAACTCCGGGAGCAGGCGCGGATTAAAAAAATGTGTTCCCTTTAAAAAATTCATCCTCCATGGGAACTTGCCAATACAGCCACATCTCATGTTCCTGCTTGCCAGTCTCACAGTATATTCTGTGGATTGATGTCTGTTTTTATTTTTTAAACTAGTTACTCATTATTTGATGACTTTCATTTGTACAGAAGCCTTCGATCGGAGGCTTCAGTTCATTAATTTGCAGAATAATCAAACTGCATTTAGTAGACTGATGTAGATTAAAGTGTATTCTATCTTTACAAAAATGATCTTTCATCTTTGAATTTGATCATGTACTATATGTACAGATACACAGCGGATGGTCTGAGGGAGATGTATCAACTCATATTATGGGTAAATGTGAAGGATAGCAATAAAAATGACACCATTGGTGTGTTTTTTTTTAAATAGATGTAGCTGTATTCTTCTTTCTTTTCTACTTCCATGTCATAGACCTTCATGTATGAAACAACCTTCCTGTATTTAATCTATTTTTGACATCTAATTATATGAGTGTAATAAAATTATTACTGTTGACAAAAGAGTATATTTGGCTCATCTGTGTATTTAACTCCATGTATCTGCATGCAAGTGAACATATGTGTGTGTGTGTGTGTACCTGCACCAGGCCAGACACCTCTCCTTTCTGTAATGGTGCTGCGATGGAGGGGGTGAACAGCTTACTGTCGTCGACTGGCCGTCCTCTCAGGAAGTGTTTTCCGGCCTCATAGATGTCCACCTCAACCATCTTCCCTTTGAACTCCTCCCTCTTCGGAACCAGCACCTAAAACCAGGAGCAAAACATCACACATGATGTCACCGCAAACTCATAAAACTTTAAGAGCATAATGGATGGTGTGAATACTAAAGGGAGGGCATCATGGGAATTATGAGGTGAAGGACAAAAGTGTCATGACCAAAACAAAAAGGAGCTGGCCATGTGTCTCACATGACCTTTAAATGTGGTCTGAGCGATCGGCTCTCAGAGGCATCCTCAAGTGTCCTGGGTGCACTCACACCCGTACTTGGCTCTGTCCATTTGTGACTGATCACTAAGAACAGGTTAATATCAGGTCTGAACAGTGGCTGCACTTTAGTTACTCCAACAGGTTGGCAATCACACGTCAATCACCCCAGGCACGTTTCCTGTCAATTACATTTTCAATTAGCCACTGCTCTGGCCTCTTCCCTCCAAAGCTCCCCACATTGTTTTTCAGCCACGAAAAAACCCCGGGCTGAGTGTTTTCACTTCCATTTATGGAAGCCCTGAGGTTCAAAAACTATGGAAACAGCTGTGAGATAAACCAGTGGGATTTTCTGGTTTGTCTTATTACTTCACCATGGCAACTCCAAGTCTCAGCTGATCACAGTGGGATGAAAGAGAAATCAAAGAGTTATAATTACGGCTTAGTGGGAAATAGAATTTGTTCTTAATGACAAACCCTTGTAAATAAAGTTCATATGCAAATGATTTATTTTCCTTTCAAACCCGTTTTCAAACTAAAAACAAAGCTGACAACTTTTTTTCCCCCACCCAACTTATTCTTTTTCTTCAACGCATGCTTTAAGAACCAGTCTCTCTGCTGAACGTTAATAGAGTGTTGTGAGTATTGGTGGGAGTTCAAGCCGCGGTTATGAGAGAAATTATGACGACAGCTACACCACCATCTCGACCTGGTGCACTTCTTCAGCCTGCACGCTAACTCAGATCACGTGGTGGTCGCTCTAACCGTTACTGCACTCTGCCGGGCCGAGCTACTGACTCAGCAGAGAGCGGCATGTTACTGCTGCGATGGCAGGACTACACCTGGTTCAGTGTTAATCTGTCAGCCTCCATCCAGCTGGAGGAATATGATAGGAGACGGAGAGCAGGCCAGACGCACACACAGCCAGCGCCACACCTGCCTAATCAACACACCTGCTGCTCCGCACTCTGGCCACCGCGAGAACGGGTGTGTGAGCGGCGTGCACGCTGGGAGCAGAGAGGTAAAACAGCAGGGCTGTGAGGGAGTTGGGTGAGCGTGTAGGTGAGGGTCATACGAGGCCCATTACAGGGTGATTAAATGATGAAAGACCCTGTCTGATTTCATTGGAATCCCCCTCCTACTTCCTCACTTAGCCCCCCCTCCTCCCTCAACGCACACGCACGCACACACACGCAGGTGGGTTGTGTGCCTATTATACCCGTCAGGATAGATATCCATCTGATGGTGTAAAAGTGAAACTAGGCCATTTGTTCACACCCTCTACCTCATTCCTCACTTTCCTCCCTCAACCCCCCACCCCTCTCTGTCCTTTTCCTTGCTCCCACTACTCTTTCCACTTCTTTCCTGACCCTTGACTTTCCAATTTTTTTTTCTCTCCTTAAACTCAACGCCCCTACACCCACCCACACCATCCGCTCCACACAACTGAGCTGCTCCATGTCTCTCCTCTCTCTCTCTACTTTGTCCTGTTCAATCCAACACACTTTTTACACTTAGTAAATGTAACTGATGGTTTTATCTTGACTGACGTGTTCAGGTTTATGCTTTACATTTTACACGGAATGTCCTCACCGGGTTCTTTGGAATCCAATGTCCATTTGTACTGGTGGAGATAAAGCCATAAGAGAAACAACAGGAGGTTGTCAAAACACAATTTAAAAGTGCAAAGTCAGGCCTCTGTGAAGCACTGTGTAGACAGCCTCACTGTCTGTGTCTCACCCATGGGTGCAGATATATTGTATTAATGATACAGGAGCGCATGCCTTCGGGGGATAGACTGGAGAGGATATTGGGACATAGTGTTTTCTGGTTCCTTTCAAACGTGATTTAGGACGTGTCTAATACCTAATGTCCCAAAAAAATGGGGAAGAGGAAACACCACATGTGTAAACACTCTCTCTTCACAAGTTCAGACAGCCGAGCCGACGTATATGACATGCAAGCCCGATTGTGCACATCCTGTGCACCCGTATGACACACATGAACTGGGTGACACTTGTAACTTAAGTTTACAGCCTGCAGAAGGAGGTGCATAGGAGGAGGAGAAGAGGGGAGGAGAGGAAAGTGGAAGGGAGGAAAAATTATTACCATCCCGTGCCCTGCCCGCTAATAAAAAGCATAACTTCAAACATGTTTTTGATGATGGTTAAAGCAGGAGGAAATTGATTTATTTGAAGATGTTTTAAAGTGAATTTTTCACAGGTTGAGAGCAGGTCTTTGAAGCCCTGCGTGTGTGTGTGTGAGTCTGTATGTATGTAGGATGGAATGTTCATGTCTTTAGGGCTGACCTTAATGTTAGTACATTTAAAAAAAGCAAAACGCACTGCCGCTATCAGCCGCCAAATGCTCTCATGACCACCTCAGGTTGTGTGTGTGTAAGTGTGTGTATTTGTTAGTATGTGTGATATTACTCCTAACCTACTTTAGTCAATACAAGCTTAAGCTTCTGACACCTGCTGTGAGTACTCCTGTGACATGCAAAGCAAAGCTTCTGGTCTGATTAAGTAAGTGTGAAAATGAGGAAGAGTTGGATCAGCTTCACAAACGCAAAAATATTCATCGAATGCAGAATAATTAACAGCTTTTTTTTTTTTTTTTCACTGGATGTTAGATGGAGCGTGTGGGCCAACGAAACTATTTAAGGATTCATCCAACGCGCATTTGTTGACAAACATTTGTGATATACACATTTTGTACAAGTAAATTGAATTGCGACCACGTGTTGGAATATTTCAAAAAGTCTTTAATCCTGAATAGTGACACGTGTCAACTCGCTGATATATTTGTCTTTTACACCATATTTTGTCCATGAAATGTGTCACACATAAACCTGTACATGTATGATATGCAATGTGTTTTAGACGTGAAGCAACTGTGAGTGTTTCACAAACATGATCTTACCTGTTCATAGAACTTGTTGTGAGCCACCCAATACTGGGCATCAAATGACTCCTCCGTCACCAGCACATGTTGCCTCTCTCCAACCTACAGTGAGCAAAAGAGAGAGAAAGAAAATCAATCGCTATTTGCTCAGACAATTAATATATTGGCTTCTGTTATTCCGCTCGTAGACAGACCATGTTCTTGAGACGCCTGTGTGCCGTCTTTGGCTTTAATACAACACAAGGGAGTTGCCTCAAGTAATGCTTCTTTTCATCAAGATCCCAATTCAATCAAAGTTTTGCATGTTTTTTCCCCATGTTTTCTGTCAGTGCAGTTCACCATTTAATTGCTCTCTCAAGGTTCCCGAGCCACTTCACTTTTTAACGCTTTGGCAAAAGAGGATAGCGAACACTAATTCAACCAAGTTCTTTACAAAAAAGAAACCTGAATAAAAAGATGGGGAAGAAAAAATACAAGGCTACACAGGGTACAATTCAAATGCTTACAGAAAACAGGGCTATTCAGGACATCAGAAAATCACATGCCACAACAAGGCCTCCCGGTGAAGACATTTTAGAAGGGAGCATAATGACAGAAAGTCGATTCTGTGTTGAAGAATATGATCGAGTCAAAGACGGAGGTAGAAAAAAAAAAAAGAGGAAATGGGAACTTTGTTGAAGTTACTACAAGCATGAACAAAATCTCTTCAGACTTGAAGAGGTGAAAGAAGGAGCTATATTTTGTCTCTTGTTCAGCACTAGCAGGTATTGTGACTTTCAGTTTGGGCAAATACTTGACTGTGGTTCAGGGTTATTATATGGCTCTGTGAATGGAGGCAGAAAATACTTCGTTTTGTGTCCCGAGTGTTTTAAAGTTTATCGTTCCCCTTACTCTTACTGCACAATATGATTGCTCATTAGCCACATTCATGCCACCGGATGGCAGGAACACAGTTGACATACTTCCCCATTTATTTTACCAATACAAACATTCTTCTCATGTAAGAAAAAGCCACAGAGCTGCAGCCTGTGAACCACCTGGGTGTGGAACGGCAGCAGCACCATGCAGTTGGGAACGTTTGGGAACAGAGTGTCCTGTAGGCTCAATGAGCGGTATTTGCATTTTAACTCTGTCAGTGATGAGCCCTGCACTGTAAAACCGTGCTGACTGCTCATTTCCTTGGCAATGTGTCAGAGCCTTAGAAGTCACGGCTCTGACACATTGCTCAGGGTGCTTCCATTTTTGCAGACACCCATCTCCTGTGCTCTTTTTCTTCCCTCCTTCATGTTCTTATCCTTCGGCCTCTATCCCTTTCTCCTATCTCTGGGCACTTTGTTGTTCCTTCCTCTCTTCCCTTTCGCTATAATTCCCTCTCATCCCTCGCTCTTTTCTTTCCCCCTTTTTAACTGGTGACTCCAACACCTGCACAGGCATGCTGACAGACTTAAAACGAGACCAAATAAATCACTGTTTCCTGCAAACAGAGCAATTTTCACAAACGGAGGCTGGAAAAGAAATATTCTTTGAACATTATTATTGGATGGTGAACATTTTATTTGCGACTCTTGGTTACTCCTTTGGACTGAAGATGGATGTCCCTGCTGTAAGCCACAAATCCTGCACACGAGACATTTTAACAGTGTCGAACGAATCAGAAAACAAGTGAACAGGCCTGTTCAGGAGGGGCTATTTGCTTGACCTGTGGCCATGTTGGTTGCACCTTTCTCTCTGAAACTGTTGGAGTGACCTGCACTAACTGAGCCACGGCAATGATGACAAGTTCAGTGGAACTTTGAATCCAGGGAGAACAGTTGCTACACCAATGACCCCTTCCTGGTTCTACTTTTGGAAGGAAATCATTTCTTCACAGCAGTTTCAAATAGCAGCCACACTTTCACAAGCCTGTGGAACTTTTCCCTTCATTTCCGTCTTGCAATTTGATGAAGAGAAACCTGTCTGTGTGAATTTATATGGAGCCATCTATAATAACAGATAATCCACACAAGCATCCAGCGTGGGGCAATGATGTGGGATTAACATACATCAAAATATGTTGACTGAACTGTAAATTAAAGGATGGTGAAGCCTGAACACACAGTGGCATAGACAGTGACTCATATGAACTTGTATTTGAAATCATTGGTCAGGTCTGAAGCCTGTCTGTCTGTGTGTGTGTGTGCATGTTGTTTTCTAATAAATGTTGGTTGGTTTTTGCTTGTGTAGCTGCTGGTCTTTCATGTTAGATTTTGAGTTTATATTTGTATTTATCCCCCATCTGTCAGAAGTAATCATCACAGAATACCAAATGATGCATGTGTGCACTCCTTTTTGCAAATTGAGATGTGTATTTACTTCACCATCAGAGAATAACGTCCCAGGATGCACAGCAGATCCTCTACAGATCTGTGGGATCAGGAGTTTAATTGATAATTAATCCACTTCATAACAAGGATAATGAGAGAATTGTGGCTGTGAATTGTTAATACCGTTTTCAATCCATGTCACAAATACAGGATTTCACCTCAACAACATCCTCAATAGCTTTGCTGCATCTGCTGCCTGTATGCGACTGATTATACACCGTTTAACCACAAATAAATACCACATATTATACTCCAGGGTGAGACCGTTGAAAAATATTTAACTGATGAAAAAGTCTCATTCACTTTTAATGTAATTTACCACAACTGACATATATGATATAAACCGATCACAAGCCAAAGCCACACAGCGGGAGCCTAAGGCAACACATATTCCTATGAAAGTCGTTATGAGTGTAAACTTGGTTTTCATTGGCTCTTGGTGTTCTTATCCCAAATTCATTAAATAGTTGGCATCCTGACTTAGAACAAATCAGCAAAAAGCCCCATTGTATTCAGCATTCAACCGTATATAAATTAGTTTGCTGCACATAATAATCAGGCTCACAGGTGTCAGGTGTTTATTAGTGATTTTTATCAATAACCAGGTTATGAAAAGTTATAATAATAATAATGGCACTGTCGTTGCAAATCTACATTCAATTGTTTTTATTTGCTTACAATTTTTTATCACTTGTGCAATCCACCACAGTGTTTGAACACCACACAGCCATGTCTCAACCCCCCCACTGTTCCAGCAGAGGCTCGCATGCTTATGCAATAATAAAGCTGAACTCCCTTTTCTCACTCCCCATACATTATGCATCCCTCAATCATATTCTGACCCTCTGGTTTTATTTTTGTACAGACGCAATCTCTTGAAAATATTCAATACCCCCTAACAGACAAACTGTGTATTACCTACACTCACAAAGCAAGTGTTCCGCGTACACACCCGGTTTTCTGAAGACCCTTGTAGAGAGCGGTTTTGTTTTGTTACCAGCTCAATAATCATTGTGTGGAGTGATTTAACAGGGCTAAAGAGAGATGCTCTGATCTTTCAGAGGTTCTCTTTGAATAAGCTGCTTGAAAGAGGAACAAAAACCACCCCTGCTGATTTGGGCATTTTGTTTTACCCTCAAAGTCAAATTCAAAGTAAAAGAGACTCAAACTTTTCAGCGTTTGCCACAAAGACTGACAGGATTAGGAGTGGCTTTGGTTAAATGTTTGCAGGGACAAATGTAAAATCAAGTCGTGAAGGTTATCTGACTGCTGTTTGGAACAAGGCCAGGGCATACATAATTTACACAGTAAAATACTGGCACCACGAGAACAAAGAAGTAGTTTTGTAGGTTGATAGGAGCGATTGACAGGAAAAAGGAAGGTTGAGGGAAAAATGACAGGAAAAATTTGTACAAATAATAAAGCGCTAAGCCTTTGAAAACGTTTTCAAATCTTTGCCCTGCACAAAAGGTGCTCGCTTCACCTAGACGCACACATATACACACAATCATGTCTCGCTCTAACTCAGCCACCAGTAACACCTCCAGCTGCTTTCCTCAGTTGATAAACCAACTTCTTATCTGTCCGTTGAGGCACTGAACTCACCCGACTACTGCGGCACATTCAAATATCTTTACACCCCACTGCTTCCACCTGTTTAGAGCTGTGATGATATCAGGGTCAGGTTCTCATATGTGAAGGCAAATAGGCACTTCTCCAGACACAAGACTGACTCATTATGTACCTGGCAGCACTAGAGAAAAGAAACAGCCATGTTATCTACAGGCACTGAGTTTCCGATCTGATACAACTTGTCCCGACACGATGTCGTGTCATACTTGAAGGTTTGATGGAACTGAAATAACGATGATTAGGAACAATCCATGTGAAATGCTAGATTTGGAGAGTATTCCAAATGCCGTCAGTCAGACAGTGTTTATGCGTGTCTCAAATTTCTGTAGGACACATGTCATCTTCAGCTTCAAACACACATGGTTGTGGAGGACGATGAGACGAACAGATCTGCGAGCCACATTCAGACTTCATGAATCAGAAGGTCGATGCATAACTGCATATTGCGCACATGGAAATGTGAACACTATCGTCATGGAGCTCTCTCAATAATAAATACAGCAGCTTCAGATTTAAACATTCGTTAAGCTGCTCTCTAACACATCACTGTATGATGAAGGTCTTCTTCATTTGCCAAGGAATTCCACTCTGCTTAAGGGCTGGATAAATGATTGACCTTCCTCCTTGATCTTCAAGAACAATTTACTACATCTCCCCCAGACTTACTTGAAATATCACAGGTGTTGAAGCGTCATATTTCACCTAGCACTCACTACCCTGAGAATTTATGAGAGGCCCTTGTCTCAGGCCGTGCCGTCTCCCTCGTAACTGGGCAGGTGACATTCACAAGATATTTGCCAGAATAGAACACCGTGTGTCTGCTTTAAAATCTATAATCTATAACATTAGACCAAAACAACCGTGCCGCTAACTATCGGTGCTTTTATGAAACTGGTGTATGTAGGTCCATGTATGTTGCATGGACGTAAAGATCATGATGTCACATGACTATGTGAACTGTGGCTTCTCGCCAGTACAAACACACTTCATATGTGTACAAAAAACATACTGTACCCTGGCACGGTTACAGAGAACACGCACAAAAATCACACACACACACACACACACACACACACGTCTGTGGTTGATTGCCTCATCAATTTCAGCTAACCAACAGAAAAGACAGTCAGGTCTGCCACCAGCGTGACAGATCTAGTTTGTCAGAGGAGAAAGATAGATGTCTCGCTCACAAACACACACACAAACACGGGGGGCCTGTGACAGTAGCCCACAGGCTGTTTCGTGTCTCAGATGCTACAATGAATCACATCAGAACAGACTCGTGGCAGAAAACACATAATGTAAGCTTTAGAAACATCAGTTACTAAAATGTATGATATGAAATGCACACATGGAAAACACTGTTCCAGAATTATCAAAAAAAAAGTGTAAAAAAGCAAAAAGTGTCATAAAGCATGAAGCTAATCTTTGCCTTAAAGCAGAGATTAGAAAAAAAGTCAAGGAGAAAGTATTAGGACAGAACAAAAGTGTCAAGTGCTCCAGTATTACATCTGGAGGTGGGACTTGAATAGGAACAGGGGTGGGGTTTGTGATGTCATTTATACATTCAGCCTGTTCATAATTTTCCTTGAATCTTTAGAGTTATAACTTCATTAAATGAAACATTTTCTGGACAGAATCATAAGGCAGTGGTTTCACAGGCCGTGATTACGACGCCATTCCACAGATGTGTGTTCGACCAAAAAAAGAGGGGGAAGACGCTGTCACCTTTCATTACACAGGAGATATTACAGAGCACAGCACACCTCCACGCTGATTGGTCACATATTTCTCTCCTCTGTTAGAACAGTTACAATTGTCATTACATTCACAAAACCAGTGATTGGAAATCATAAAAACATCCCATATGCCTTTTTATTCATTCAACGTGGGGCTGCTGGGAAATATGTGTGTGTGTGTGGGAGATCAAGCCCTTGGCAGTATTGCGTCTGTGTGTCTGAAATTGTGTGTTTATGCAACTGCAGCATCAATCAGAGCTCAGCTGTGATTGTCAGGCTGATTGTCCGTTATGTCCCAGTGGGCCTGGAGGCCTTGGTGCATGTGTGTGTGTGTGCGTGCATGTGTGCGATAGAGACAAGAAGATGGACAGAAAAGGGAAATGGGGGCAAGTACATGTGTAATGCAGACATCTATGCATCCACATTAATCTATAATTGCAGCTGAAACTAATGCCTTGGCAACGGCAGCATGATTATGATTATGACTGAAGGCCACACCTGAAGACTCAACAAATCATACATGCATAGGGGAGGCCTATCAAGTGAACGCGTCTGATTGGCGTTCAAGGCTAACCTTCCAGTCATCCTATTAGAACGAGGGAAATGTATGTATGTGTTATGATAAGGGAGAAAAAAACATGAGCTACAAGGCCAGCCCCGTAGCTCTGTGGGATGAGACGAGGATCATGTAAGAAAGCTTGATTGGGTTAAAAGTCGGCTCATGACCTCCGATGCATGTGCCATCCCTACCTGCCCACACCGCATTTTTTTCCCCTTGACTTTAAACAGTTGTGTGAATCAGAATTAAAATGTCAGCGTGATTTGGAATATGGCTGGAAAACCAATAAGGAATGATTGTGTGTGCCGCAAGAAGAGAGGAGGGAAGAAGAAGAAAAGAAACAGCAATGTGTTGAGGAAGCAGAGTGTAACTTCCTCTCTAAGTGTGAGGGGCGGTGGAGGTTCAATCAAATGTGAGCAAAGATGTGGGTGTGAATATACAGGTGCCCTCATTAAAATGCAAAAATACAAACTTGCATGCAAACATGTATTTGGCGGCGTTGAATTCTGCCTCTGTAGTACATCCCACAGTCAGTAGAAATACACGTGGCAGTGTGCTGTTCAGATAGCAGAGGGACAAGTGTGGAGGCGGATAGTCAGACAGCACATTTAACACCAACTTGACTCGAAACTAAACTTAAACAAAAGTTCTCACGTAATGGCACAGCAGTCACTGTGCACAAACTCCCTCTTCCATCATGTTTTCCTGATGGGTTGACCGGCGGCCCGGTTTGCTTGACAGCTGGATTATGCAAAAACTGCTTAATAGATTTCCATGAAACTTGGGCAGAGGATGGGACACAGGCAAAGTAAGAACATTCAGTACGGATCCAGATGAAGGAGTTGATCGAGGATTTCAGGTTTCTTTTTAGACGTTTTTACCAATTTCCCAGTAATTGGGCTTTTTTTTAGGGGCCTGATTTCTGTTAGTGTGTGCAATTTGAGGCAGCTTGATTGAATTTAAGGACCTTGGCGGAGAAATGCACTCAACTGAGTGACATTGTTCTGTTTTTGCTGAACGTGGTGTTAATCCAACTTAATGGGCATTCTGGAGGCTGTAGCTTGTAGCTCTGTTAAACTGCTTTGTGTTTTACTGATGGGTAATTCTCATGTTTTGTCCATCCATCTGTACTGAACCAGTTCTACACAACACAATGTCAACTGAGGGTTTAACATATTTTGATTGTTCCAACCGATACTCGATCAGCTGTAAGAAGTAAAGCTCTCCCACCTTAACCAATATGAATAAAACACAGAAATCATTCGCTTTGAGTCATTTTATCTTTCATATATGGACACTTGAATTCTCAGCTGAGCATGAAATGAAAACAGTCTTTGTCAACCAATGCAAAGAACAACCTGAATAGCTGCCACTGCATATGACATTCAAGGTTTTGTATACAATCCTGATGTTTTGCTGCCTTGTCCCTCCTTTGTGCGTACAGAGCACTGACAGGGGGCTGAAGTGTTCTGTGCCGTAGTGCTCGCTCTTAGACACTTGGCTCTCTTCATGGGCTAATGATTCGGTGTGTGTGTGTGTGCATGTGCGCCTCCCTGTGCTCGTGTCCTCTTCACATGTCCTACCGATGTGGGACATATTCTGGAGTGGTGCAATGATGGACCGTCAAGTACTCTGCTGTTATTCCTCTCTCCCACTCACTCAGGTACCCAAGGACAAGAAAACAATAGATGAACCAAGGGCATAAAGAAAGGGAGAGAAATGAGAGGGAAGAATTGATTTGATTTTCTTTATGCATTTGATTTCTTCCTGCATGTTTTTCCCCCCGTCTTGTACTTCGGCTCTGTTAAACAGTAGGGGAGGTCTGAGGTAAAGAACAGGGACAGACATGTGGAAAAGGTTACATATAAAACAGCAAGCGACAAGGGACCATAAAAGTCCATTCAGTGGAGGTCATCATCATTTGTAACATTATGATGTTGAGGTAATGGCGAGCTTTTTTAACATCATCTGTAAACTCACTTTCAGTGTGCTATTCATTTGCTCTCAAGCTGCTTTATACAATACAAGTGGCTCTGTTGTTTTAATCTGTAAATGACTTTTAAAAATGAAAATCAACGTTTTGACAGTGAGCATTTGTGCAGCACTATTAGCACATTTTCTCATATTTTTCTGTTTTATATAACATTGACAGGTTCACAGTTTGCGGTTGTGCCAGTGACAATGTCACAGCAAAACATAAAGAAGTAAATATGGTGCATTTGCTCCTGGGGGGAATGTGAGAGAAACAGCCAGGAGAGCAGCAGAAACTCAGACGAGCCACCACGGACCATGACCGTTCTGTGGTTGGTCTGGAACAAATAGAGAGAAACTGCTGACAGATCTTGATACAGGAAGGAGGCAACAATGAAATGTTGAGCTCCTATAGGGAGAAGTGTGCAGAGAGGAAAAAGTAGGAGAGTTAACTCTGCAATGCCTTGGGGTATCACTGGTATGGACTCAGTGCAACATGGAGAGAACATTGGGTTGCAAAGCGCTGACAGTACAGATCATATGCGTATATAGAAGGTCACGCAGCAAGGGAAGCTCGATGCTCACAGAGCACTGTTCCCTATAGGCACGCAGTGGCCCTGAGGTGACAGAAGTACCGTATGCTGAAAAGCAGGTCATCCGAAAGATGCTTTGGCCAATTTGGCAAATTCAGCAAGAAAGACAGGGAAAGCACAAACTGTCCAGATGTCAGTTCACAACAGTTGAGCTGTTTGATTCTTTGATAAACAAGCATAAAGGTGCTGATATATCCGAGAAGATGCTCATCAAGAGTTTTGACATGAAATAGAAGATAAGTGTGCTTATTGGCCAAAGGCTGGGACAGAGTTGAAAACAAAAACATTAATATATGATGCTATTATGGCTGTAGTATGGCTATATTCATGTCTACCTATTCAGCAAAATATCTAATATCTGTCTATCTACATAATAACATTTATCATTCTTTAAGGAATGACAAAGACTTTAGTGGTTGGAACTGTGGGAAATTATGGCGACGGATAGTCTGTGACCTTCTTGCCCGATGTATGGACAGTGTGTAGAATCTAGCTTCATGTGTAGGAATGAATGTCAAAGAGAAAGAATGGGTCCGGACAGTGGGGAATAAATGAACATATTATAGCTCCTATTGGTCTAATCCACAAAGACAGAGACGCTGTAAGGATCAAAAAGAGCTGACATGCAAACACAAAGGGCTGATGGCAGATTCTAATGCAATTAGCTTCAGTATAAAAGATGCTCAGACTGGACAGTCATGATTTTCATGTCATGAAGCAGTTGGCCTGACTGTGTCACGTAAGCTTAGCATACACAGGTTGAAAAGTTTTAAGAAGGCATACAACACATTTTTAAGAAATCCACTGGCAACTGAAAGAGGAATTAAATGCCAGTTAAATTCAGTGTTATTATTAATAGGACTTAATCTTACCTAAAACGGTGCATTTGTTTAAATCTGGAAAGGGTGTTGCTTAAAATCATTTTAGGAGTGAACAATGGTGCAGCAATACTATCTAGCGATCCCGTACTGCTTTATATGAGATTGGCAGGTTCCCACTTTGTACCAGGAACAATGTCAGAGAGGAACGTATAGAAGTAAACATGTGGTGCATGTGCTCAGGGGGGAGTGTGAGAGGAACAGCTAGAAGAGGAGGAAAAAAATTCAGAGGAGCCACCACAGAGCATGACATCAAACATATATGGAACAAACAGAGAAAATGCTGACAGATCTAGATACAGGCGCAACAATGAAATGTAGACTTCCTATGGGGAGACGTGTGCAATAAGTTACCTCCACAAAGCCTTGGTATCACTGCTATGGAGACAGTGCAACATGAAAAGACCCTAATATACTACAGCGAAGCTAAATAGTATATAGTATAATAGAGTTTCAACAGCGTCTTGCCCAATGACACTTCACAGTGTTCAACAGTTCCTACAATGAGCAAGCATTGGCAACAGGCTAGAGAAAGTACTCCCTGTTAACGAGAGGAAATCGGTGACAGAACAAGCTGTCTGCCTCAACAGGTGCCAATGGACAGCATTCTTTTTCAATCTCTTTTCCTGATCAAATATAAAGCAAAACTCTGCTTTGCTTCACTCATTGGTGTAAGTGGAACACCACGTACTGCACTAGCCAGTAAGCCAAAAGAAGCAAATTCAATAATATTTTATCAGTATGTTTATCCCCTCTCCTTTATTTGCCTATCTTCTCTGCATAATCAAAAACATGCAAGAAAAACAGATGAGTCAAAATCATCAGTAAAAGTCAGATTGGCTTCAGCAAGATGGGACTTGATTGAGCAAAAGGCGCACTGAGGGGGATATTAGCACTTCAATGGTGTTGATTGATTTATGGCAGGTGGGTCAGGTTGAACTGACTCAGAGCATGCACACGCAAACACACAGGCACACACTCAGCCAGACATAATGAACATGAATCAATGGGAGCAGGTTGTAATCAGGCAGAGCTTTAAAGCGCTACCCTGCTAGCACACAGCTGTGCAATCCATGGCAACAGTCATCACAAGCAGACAAGAAAGGCCCAGGACCAGAACGCTCATGTGAGGGAAAAGTAGTCGCATTAACTCTGCAATGCCCTGAGCTACTGATATAAATATAAACTAATAAACCAAGGATAGACTGTTAAGGTGAATCCTGTTTACTCCTCTTATTGAAATATGAATAGTTTAATGGTGAAAGCAATCAACATCATTTCAGAATTAGTAACAAGAACTGAAATATCACCAATGAAATGAAGACCCAAACACATTTGGTACAGAGGAATGTGCTTATATGTGATCATGGGTAAAGTTAGAAGCTGTTCATGTGGATCAAAACACTTGGACTGAATCATTTCTGTATAAATGATGCATAAATGATTTGGTTGCAGCGATCGATTACAGTCGATTACGGCGGGCGGGTGATGAGCACAGCTGAGAAGAAAGCTTTTACTCCTCGAAGAGAAGGTTTGCTCATTGTGTGGCGATCACGTCAGCAGCGTGTGTGTGCCTCTGTGGTGGTGTGTGTCTGAATGAGAGCGAGAGAGTGAGCTGTGGAGTCAGTGTGTGCATGTCTGAAGTGCATTCAGAAAGTTAAGAATCTATTGTCTCTGCATAAAACAATCAATATCCTCGGGTGTGACCATTAGACCTTTATCTAAATCTATAGAAAGCAATCAGCAATGCAGGGATTCCTGGCACATACACAACAACGTATCAGATGCACATTTAATGAGCCAGCCTCGTGGGTCATGGTACATATGCAGATGAGCGGCTGCTCTGCACAACTTAACATTACTTCAATATGCACTGTGCTCGTCTGTGTCTTTGCGTGGACACATTTATGACTGTGAGCACATGTGTTTGACTTGATGTGAATTATTGCCTCTAACTATGAATTTGCCTGGTTACAAATGTCCATACATTTTTAAACACGTTGATTTCGCATGAGCTCTATCTGACGTCTAAACTAACAGATAGAGAGAGTGATGTGCCAGATTCGTTTGTTTCAAATCTGCTGTTTGAATACAATGAATGAGCTTTTCCTCCAACTTCACGTAAAGAAGGTTTTTTTTTTTTTTTTCTTTTTATATTGTGTTGTGAATGTTTGCAAATGTATGCTGGGTAGCACAGAGGAAGTGATTTACTTCTGCTGTTGTCTCTTGTTAGTGTGCGGGTGTATCGCAACAGATGCCAGGCCCTTGGGTGGCATATGGCTGAGTGGCAGGGCTATCAAACGGCCAATACTATGTGTGTGTAGCAAGCCACATGGCCAGGGTTTGAGCTGGATTTGAATATTGATCCAAAATTAGACTCTATATTTATCACCTCTGACAAACAAACATCCTCTCACATTCTCTCACACACACATGCTCACCTCTGTTTTTGGCACTGAGCACTTAACTAATTAGAACACAGAGCAGATGCTTGGAGTTAATGTACTCATTAACAAAAACACACATTATACTGTATTTTTATGTGTATCGCTTACCTGAACATAAAACATGTTAATAAGCTTTGAAGAATTTCTGCACTTGAGGACCAGAACAAAAAATGTACATAATGCAAAGTAAAGTCCCGACATTTACAGAGAGTTGTGTGATGCAATGAAGGAGAGCCAGATCACAAAATCTGATCTGAATAATGTTACAAAGATTAAACATCTTTTTTTCTTAATTTATCTGAGTTACTGAAAAGGGAAGTTAACTACAGAGCACATTCTCAATAGAAGCATTCTCAGTAAGGCTCGACAGTGTTTTTAAGTGTGTGAAGGTGTAACCATTGCTATTTAAATAGCGTGTGTGCTATTAACGTGATCATTCCATCTTTACTTGCAGATTTAACATTTATCATGAGCTCATGGACGGAGTCTCATCTGCAGCAGAAATGCTGGAAGTAGACAGTGAAGTATTGACTTTAAGTTCAGGGCATATTTCACTCAGAAAAAATTTAAAATTGAAAGCAGTGGTTAGCGAGGAATGGAGGGGAAAATAAATCATATGCATCCACAAAATACAGAAACCTGTGCGCACGACAGACTCTCCCTCCACACAATGCAGTTTAAACAATATCTATGACCTTTCAACACCCTGAGAGTCTTTCGTGACCTTGTTGTCTGAACAAATCCATTTTCGCCTCTACTCACATCTGTTAATGGGCAGTGGACGAGAACGCGTCAACCGGCATATTGGCCTGTGGTGAATTTGATACATAAACAAGGATACTGTATGTACCCAATATAAGCCCATGGCAGTTTTGCCAACTCCATATACTGGGCTGCTAAACGGGCCCACACTGTGGTGCTCTAATGTCAACGGACATTTACCCGTAAACAGGCCAATGCAAGCGAAAATTACTCCATAGCACATTAAATTAATAATCTCGCCTGTGTCCAGCACACTGCTCTCAATTCGATCCATACTTGCGAGCAAAGGTTATTCGCTCATATATGGTACATTAGATACATAAACAACTTGTGTCCTCAATAAAGACCTGAGGCGTTCCATGTACAACTCTGGAAAGTGGTATTTACTCGTGAAATGAGCTATCACATAACATCATGTTTCACCAAACTAGTGCAGCCACTGAATGACTTCTGACTTTTCCAAGGCCTGAAAACAAACAAGACAAAATGTGTGAACCTACACAGACAGCATACTATTGGCTCCGAGCTCTAGCTTCTGGACAAATGGGAAAAAAATATAAAAATTAAAATTAAAAGGACTGTGTTAGTGGCATTTTTAATGGCATAATTTTACGACTAAAAGTCAAAACATCCCAACAATGGACAATAATAAACAGTTTCTAAACCAGCTGGTTACGAAACAATAAATTAGAAGACAACAACTTTCTGTAAGAGTTTCTCTTGAGCATCACAAAGCATTGCCAATGATCCAGGAAGGAACAAATACTTCTATGTGATTCCTCCAGATGGAGATGCAGTGTGGTTCCACACTAAGATCTGATGCAGTGCAAATTGATATGGTTCAGAGTGCATGAGCCCTGACTGGCCCAGACACGCCCCCAACTGGTAAGAGATTGATGATAATTGGCCGTTGACATCAGTGAAAGTGAGACTGCATAACGGGTCAGGGAAGAGGACATGTGGTCAAAAGATCAGGGACATTTACTCTGCTAATATATGGTATATCATTAGTGTTGCAGTGGAGCAATAAAGAAACGGAAGACAAAAGTGCAACAGCAGCTCAACATCAATGCAAAAGTGTGAGGCCAGGCTCAGCTGCATCAACATGTATCGCACATTAAAGTGAAGCGAGCCGCTCATCCTCTGTGAAAGGCCTCAAGTACTGATTGCCTTTGCACTTCCAGCAAACTGAGCTTATCCACATTTCTACATGGATAGTATTGGAAACACATACTGGGCTCAATAGAAGGCCTGAGGCCAGTTGTCACCTCCACAAATAACAAAGTTCATTTACATTATCTGTCAAATAGCATGTGCCAAGCACAACTGACAATTTAGCCCACAGTTAGTAAATAATCAGCCTGTGTCCTTAATACTTTTAAAAAATGTTCCTAGAGCTAGTGCTCGATGTGTAAAAGGGTATATATTCATCAGAGGACAGCCTGTTATCCTATAGACTATACTGCGGCTGCTCAAGGGGAATGAAATGCACTGGTTGAGTTTTAGCTCAGCTCTGGCTGGAGGACTTGTTGTCACTACATGTGTTGTCCCGAAGAAAAAACATTCTGCAAACAATGCGATTACAACATGGCCCCGCAGTGACTTGTACACACGTCGCCTTGAGAGGCCAGCAGTCACAACGCACTAAAGATCCACGCACATGTACGCGGGGAAGGCACGGCTTTGTGTCGGAAACATATCAAGCACACCCACAGTGACACAGACACCATACAGTATATGCACACAAAATCAAATTGTGGAGGCTTTGGAAAGACACAGAGTCAAGGACACACACACCAAAAGATGCATATATAGGATATTTCCAGATATACACACACACACAAAAAGAGCCGCAGGGATACTTTGACTTAATTTGTTTACGCTGGAGTTCCTGGAAAAGATCGCGCTCAAGGCAGCACATCACTTCTGCATGAGAGGAGGTGACTGGAACTGGTCTACCTCGCTGTCTTTATTTCTGTCTCTTGCTGTTCTTAAAAGAAAGAAGAAACATTTCTAATCTGCTCTGATTCTCCCTCCATGACAGCCTTCGTCACAGGCCTGCCTCCAACATGAACTGTAGCCTCGGTGTATTTTCCTCCCATTTATTTTACATATTTCTATTTGCTGCTCCCCTTGACAGTTGAGTCATTACATCTATGAGGAGGACCAAGGTCTATGAGAGGCAAGAAAAACACAAGCACACATGCACTACTTATGCTATGGATTATGAAAAGCATGCAGCATTTAATTCATATCATTGTTCGAGAGTGTGCTGTTTCATTGTGAGAGCAACATTATTTTATGTCACAGGGTCATTTCACAGAAATCCCAGCACATGAGTAGAAATCGGAAGGCAGAAGAGTATCGAGGCATCTGGAGCGAGAGGAGAAGGACGGGACATTTGTGCAGAAATGGAATGTCTTAGTGGAGAGAACCAGTTGAGAAAATGTTATAAAATCTGAATGTGGAATTCAAAAAAAGGCTAGATAGAAAAAAGACACAATCGTTTAATAAATTAAACTTCATAAAAAAAACAATTATATATGAGGACAAATGTCTGTCTTGCATCAGAGATTTGGTGTGGAGCCAGCGCTCGATACAAGTCGACAGAAAAAAGACCTGTTGATTGACATAAAACAGTTTCTATATCAGCACCATGTCTGAAAGCGTTAAATATGAAAATGTTGTTCTGATTTTCAACTGCTTTCTCGTGTCTTTCTTTCCAAGGTAAATGAACATTTTCTGTCTTATGAAATTCACAGGTGAGCAAAGGTTGGGTTGTGATGCTGATTCTTTAGGTTTGAGAATAGCAGGCGCTTAATCAGATGACAATTGCCTTGATGAAATTACAGAAGTCTAAACATTGTTGTTCAGCAGCCTAAACCACTGACAGGGACCTGCTCCATTCCAGACATTTTCACTTCTATTTTAATCTGCATATTAAAGTTGGCCGTCCTAAACAAGAGCTGCAGCTGCAGTGATTAAATGGGTGAATTCTCTGCAGCAAAGGAAACCCTGTGGGCTTCACAACACATCTGCCTTGATAATTGGTTCCCCCGCTTTTCTTTCCCGGTGCCTCCTATTTGTGTACTTTTTATTTAGCTTGCAAACTGTTGTGTGGATTTACAACAAACGCTCTGTACATTATGAAAGAGATCACTTGGAAAGACTTCAAATAGAAGAGTAGGTTCAAGGAACGACGCACATTGACGCACACTCACACACATGCAGGTGCCCATTAAGCATTTGATCCTAGCTGGTTTCTCTCAACAGAAGCATCGTGTCATCAAGTTGTCTGAAAAGCCCTTAGGGTACAGCTCCCTCCTTTGAAAAGAAGACTTACTTTAACAATATGACAGAAACACGTGTGACTGATAGAGGGAGAGGGAGAGAGGGAGAGGGAGAGGGAGAGAGAGAGAGAGAGAGAGAGAGAGAGAGAGAGAGAGAGAGAGAGAGAGAGAGCGAGCACGGGTCTGCTATGATTCTTAAGCAAATTATGTAAATGTATGTGAAACTAATTAGCTAAACAGAGAGTAACCTGGGGAGAAACATTTTGAATGAACAAACCAGTGTTTGTATGGATGAGGAAATGATTCCCTGGCAGAGCCCCTCCCCCTCCCCCAGTGAAGATTAGGACATTTGAGTCTATATGCTAATATTTGTATTTTTTATTTAGATGTTATGAATGAGCAAGACGACGACTAAACACAGCACATCTGAGCTATTCTCTGACCCTGAGGTGAAGCTCTGTTTGTGAATCCAAAGTGAAGTATGAAATACATGTAAATATTAGTACTATCCTCACTAATATAGTACTAAGAATCATTCATTTGAAAGGTCAAATACTCTTCTTAAACCAAACCCTCACAAAGTAATCAAATACATATCAGATCAATATCCATGACTTTTACTGCGCATGAGGACACATCAAACGTGTGGGAGTGCCAGAAGCACAGACATGAAGCAAACGTTTGAGCCTCACCTGCGCCCATTCACCTTTTTATTTGCTTTTTCATGCCTAAAACAGAGGAAGAGACAAAAAACACAAGCTGATGAAATCAAAAGAAAGAAAGCCCCTGATGCGTGGGACGTTTGATGGGCTCAGAGTCCACTTTTTCATGGGCAGGACTTCAAACAACCAGAACTTGCTTCAACAAGTTCAGCTCTAAGCCGAGCAATGCAGGAGGGGTGAAGAAGAAGAAGAAGGAAAGTGAGAAAAAGATGACACAGCCAGAAATAATTGAGCGATAGAGGTGTGAGTCAAGACTGAACAGAGCACGTAGGGGAGATGTAAGATGATAGAAATAAGGATATCTATCATCTCCACCATGGTGATCAACACAACGTGAATCTAAAGTCATGTAGCATCGCCAAAGATAACTTATGTTTACTACCCTGTAAACACAATCCACCTCTGTGGGAAAAGCCAAATCCCTACTTGCCCAAGTGATGCAACATTTTGCATCACTGCTTTGACTTTTATGTAACTTCATCTCACAGTTGAACGCCATGTTTAAAAATTGTGGCGCGGGAAACATTTGAATTCCCTCTAGAATGATCAGCCCGCCTGCTTTACAAAACAAGAGTTCACGTTTCCTTTTCAGGGTGTTCCATACACAGCATCGTGAGTCATTAGAACCACCTGACACCAAGTGAGCAGGTAGAAGATTTAGTTTCAACGGTTAAACCCATATTGCTCACAATAAGACTGACCTTGCAACTCGTTTATTCTTAATGTCCCGATGAACACTTTTGTACTTCATTGTTTTCCCGTGACTGGTTTGCCAGAGCTTTTCCATCGCTGCCTCACCTAACGATGCCTGTTAATTACAGCTATTTATTAGCCCCAAACACCCAATTAACAGGCCTTCAGCACAACAAGCAAACACACTAATCTATACCCAACACATTGAGGGACGACTTCACCGAAGATTATGAAGAAAAATGAAAAGTAGGGCCACAGATGTGAATAGGTGCCAACGCTGCTGAAAAGGCTCTTTGTTTTCTTTCCTTTTGTTCGATGCCATAAATATTCAGTTCATTCTTCTTTCCTGAGGTATTTGTTTTTGTTATTTTGTCTGACTTTTCTTCTCCTCTGTCTCTGGGAGCTCTTTAGCTGTTTTTTTTTTTATCTTTCAGTGACGCTCTCCTTTATTCTACAAAACTGTCCGGGGTGTTTTGAAAGAGCAGTGAGTAATGACACACTCTTACAGCAATGCTACTGCAGTAAAACAGGCTTGATAATAGCAGCCATAACTACTATTCCATATATTTTACAAAAATACCTCAACATATTGAGGACTGAGCAGAAGATATTTAACAGTGCTATGATTCTGTGGGTTTTCTGAAAAAGAGAGATTATGGGTCTAGAGTGCAAATGTGGACAGAATTCCTGGTTGTGCATGAGAAACAAAAATCACAAATCAAACATGAAAATAACATTCATTGCTTTGGAAAATAAAAATGTCTGGTTAATAACGGCACTGACCATCACTCCTTCACTGAGTGAACATCGGATTGGTTTTCCATCAGACAACTGTTCCGTCACTTTCAGCACCGGCACGGTTGACTTCAGTTTTATGTTTGCACCTAAACACTGTTGTGTCTGAAGAAATCTGGGTTATTGATTATGTGTCCCCAGCAGATTTATATATCTGCAGTGCTGCTGTTGGTGTGCCTCCAGACCAGTGACACACTTTGCACCGTTAGAGGAGTATCTCACATTCTCTGTTTCAGAATGATAACATTACTACGAGAAATGATTACCAGCCTGCCTGTGCCGGCATGTGAGTGAGCGTTGCAATCACTTCCACACACACACACACACACACACACACACACACACACACACACACACACACACACACACACACACACACACACACACACACACACACACACACACACACATTGCAGAGTTAAAACAGTGGCAGTTGTGAGTATTTTGGCAGGCGTTTATATGGCTGTGAACCAGTTGTGTCATCGTGATATCATCAAATACCTGCAGTCATCAAACTTTACAGTTGTGTAGTTGAAAACCAAATGAAGGCTTAGATAGATAAAAGAAAAGTTCACCTTAGCCCATCAGTACTGTGTAGTAATGTAAAAAATGTGTAGTAATTAGTACTCAGGGTTAGAAATGTTGCCATGGTCGGTGTTGGTTGGTGCTGGTGTATTTATTTAATTAAGAATTTGAAACTGATAAAAAAACAACAAGAAAATAACATTTCAGATCAGAGAGGGTTAATGGTGGAACCAGTGAAGACAAGGGACCATTACTTGAGTAAATCCAGTAGTTTTTTTCTGTAGAAGGCCCCAGGGGGCAGCCACCTTTAGCACGGTGACATAATGTAGAATCATAGCATTATCAGTGAGCTAAGAATCAATCCTACTCCATCAAACATCCAGCGAGTGGCTGAAAATAATGATTCAAGGTGCTCAGAGTCTACTCAACTATTTATGGATAAAAGCAGATGCTTTACAAGTTTCTCAAAGATACCCGACGTGTCAACTTGGGAATAATCCTCGTCACTGGAAAACCTACAAAGAACTGAATGTGGCTAAAAAGCACAATAAACACATTTGCTGTCACTATTTTTTACTGCCTTCATTTAAACTCAAAATTCTTTCATCCTCACACACACACACACGCCTGCAGTCAGTTAATGTATCACTTTTCCCCTCCTGCTGTGCCCCACTTTTTGTAACTCAGCTATAATGAGAATGAATCCTTTACAGTAGTGATCCTGGGTTTGGCCCTAGACACAGCTCTTTGGTGTGTGTGGTGTCTGGATGTATGTGTTTGTGTGTGTCTGTCTGTCTGTCTTAGAGGATGCATGTGCTGTGTTGTAAACTCATTATTCTCAAAATCTGGCATGTAGACCAAAAACTGAATTTGGACATCAAATAACACGTTTACATGACCTAAGTATGTTTGTTTGGTCATTAGCATCCCGTTAATTGCGGTGTTCACAGTGTTTGACTGTTAAAACATGCTGTTACCCAAATACATGAAGTTGGACGGCATTCAGATTTCATGGCTTCTCATGTAAAACCCGCTGCCTCACACTGCTATTTTCCAAAGAGGTCGAAAGTCAAAGGCAGTTTCTGAATAGGTGCCCTGATGTAAACCCCCCCCCCATTCGCACACAGTCACTACATGGGTCTTTGTGAGAGCTGCTGTGTGTGCACATGCGAGATCGAGTGTGGTTAGTTAGTGACTGCTGACTTAACAGATGGAAGGCAGATGTGGAGTGAAAAGTCAGACTGATGTTATTAGCCTCTGGTGGTTTCCCACACATATGAAGAGATAGATGGGTCTAGCGAACACTGGCTCTAAACCTCTTTATCTTAGGAAGAAACAATGGTGCAGGGTTTAACAACTTGTGCAATGGCAGTGGCATTTATGCCGGCTGGTCTCTGTGAAAATTACACTCTTTGAGAATAGGGAAAATAGATTAGATCCCTCCTGACAATTACAGGGGGTTCCGCATTACTGAATTTAAGCTTATAAATGCCAACCGTGACTTTTTCTAAGTGTCTTTTCTTTCTTTTGCAAACAAGTCTAGAAGTGATGAATAAAAGAAGAATCTCGGTAATAAGCAGCTTGTGATACACGTTTCTAATGTGCCGAAGCAATATGGAGACGTTGGACAAGTGGTTAACCTGTAAACACACATTACTCAAGATAAAGCCCTGCAACCACCAAGTAAAATCAATGAACAAATGCACGATTTCCAAGTGTGTTAACATGTAATTTACAACGCAAGATAAGCCCTGCACAGCTTGTTAAATGAGAAGCTAAAATAGCGACCAAATGAACTGGTGTAGGTTGCATTCATCAAGGCAAAGACAATTACTCCTTCAGAGATTGTCTTGAGTTAGTTCTCTGTCTTGACAAAGTGTGTGTGACTGGGAATGTGTGATACTGTGATAAGCTTGGATTTAAATGAAAAGGAGGCCGGTCTTAAAACATCCAACTTACACACACAAATAACTAAACCCCGCCTCCTGAACAGCTCCCCCTTCCCCTCGTGTTCGTCTACTCACTGAACGTGGAAGGAAACAAGGATGAGATCCATTAGCAGCACAGGAGTAAGGAAGGCCGGCAGAAAGCCTGAAACCATGCATCTGAATTTCCATATAGATTGTAGCTAGCTCTGTTGAGGCTTCTAATATTTCTAATGACAGGGACAGACAGACAGGGCTGATAAGGCTGCATACAAATACAAAAACACGCAGTGAGGTGCTGGATGTTGGTCGAAATAACGTTTACGATGAAACAGTTTTTCTTTTCAAGAATTGGGAACTTGGAAAACTGCACTAACGTAAATCATTCTCATTTTTAAAAAGGTAAATTGCAACCAATAAAAAGGTAATTCTATTAAATATAATACAAAACTGGAAATACAACCAGCTACAACCAGGTTTGAGCGGCCATCGCTCCAGTACACAGAAAGACACAAGTGCTGAATCAAACACGCACTCTGTATAATAAGCGGTGATATTGAACTGAGACGCCATCCCCGACATCGTTAATGATGAGCCCTCGTTAAAAGCGAGGTCATTGATTTCAGCCGGTGTCTTTCCTCAGCCCTTACAGGCTGCTGCTGCTGCTCCTCCTGTAACAGCTACCGCATACATAGAATATAAAGTTAAACTATATGGTTGATTTATTTTAAGAAAAGAAAGAATCCACTTAGCCAGCCAAGCAGCTGCAAAGTATTGAGGGAAATGCGAGCAAACACACACAAGCAGACAGGCAGGCACAGCAGCGCTCTCCAAATGAGCTCGGCTGAAAGCGAGGCCTATTGACTGAATCAGAAAGCATTCACGCTCCCGTCAAGGAAACCATTTAGCAACACAAGCATTAATACCCCTCCCTCATTCACCCCCCCATTCAGATGTCAGTCACATAACATGCTGTTAAAAGAGGTAGCTGCAAACCATGGTTTCCTCTGGCCCGCTGCTGTGTGCATGCGTGTGTGTGTACCTGTCCGTGTGGATGTCTGTTAATAACACACAGGCTTGATGCCTTTGGCCCAACAAATGGAAGCAATCAACAAGCCATTACAGCACACACTGTGTCACTTTGAGAAGGACCGAGTGTGAGTGAGAGAGTGAGAGGGAGCGAGCAGGGGAGAGGCCAAAAGGAAAAAAAAAAATTGAAAAGAGAAAACAGAGGTGTGGAGAGAAGGGAGCAAACATTGTTTTGGAGTTTTGGAATAAAAGCCAAAATCAAAACCAACTTCCAGGCCGGTAGGTTATTTAAAATGTATTAAGCTGACAAAGTAGAGCTTTCAATTCTCTTTCTCTCGGCTTCTTCAAATACCTTGGGAAAACTAAAGGGAGATAGAATTATTCATTAGAGGCACATCATCACATCATACAGTTGTCACACATAAAGTTACAAGTTCCTCAGTTGCAAACCCCACTCTTTACTGCTGCATTTGTCGACTCTGCGATCAGGCTTTGCATTCATCCACACACACCTCATGCATGAGGGCACCAAACGTGGTCGAGAGAATGTGGGTGACACAAGGGAGCTTACAACTGAAAGAGGGAACACTACTGGAACATGAAAGTAGTTAGGGTCTGAAAAGTCACACCATGTGAAAAAGAATGACAAATAATCCATCACAGAAGGAATTATGGCTTCCAATGCACAGACATGACCCCAACTGACAAGGTCGGGAGAAGGTACGAGGAGCGTTTCCCAATAAGGATCTTTATCTGGATATAAAACGACTTCTATAAGGATATGAGATTCTGGTCATATTGCAAGGAGCTGATCTCTGATACTAAACAGGTATCACTTGAAGAAACTCATTATTTTGGGTTGGGAAACACACTTTAAGACAAGGCACATGTGATTAGGTTATGTAGATCACACAGAGTCAGTGATTGATTTCAACATGGGCTTGTAATGAATTTACCTATAAAATCACGCAGAGAGGAAATATATGTTTTTATGTTCAAATGCTTGTATCACAGATAGATTATCTTGGCAGCCTGGTGCCTTTGAAATTCAGCACAATACTGATATCTGGAACAAATACAGCAAATGAGCTTTTTTCTAGCACGTCTGGTAAAAGCATTGAACACTTTTAAAACACTAAGATTTAAAATAATACTCAGCTCAGTCAGAAAATCTTTTATCGTGCCATGCACAGCAAGAGATGTTTGTGTATGTCTTTGGAACAAATACAATGAAGCTGTAGTGTAGAGTTGCAAAAAAAAAAGGGGGGGGGGGTATTTCAAAGGCAGTGTCTTTGGCACCGAAAAAAAGGGGGGGGGGGGTATTTCAAAGGCAGTGTCTTTGGCACCGAATGCATTGACACACGTATGTTCGGGACAATACATGATCTGCGTGTGCTGCACAAGTCCCTGTTGTGTGATGATGACAGATTCAGAGCATGTATCATGAGTGCATGGCTATGAGTACATGTTCTATTGTACAGAGAGCAGAGGGAATGCTTTAACAAGAAGCACTGCACAGTGAGTGGAAACCAATAATTACATGTTACACCTGGTTGTCAATTTTTAGGTATTAGAGTGGGGTATGATCAGTATTGGTTGACAATAAGGTAGAGGGGGTTGCACCTATGAAATCAAGTGTGTGTAGCATCTGTAAGACACTGTGGTGCTGGTAAAAAAGTATTATGTTGACACGTGTTGAATATCCACCCCTTTTACGTCTGTCATGATTTCAATCATCTCCGACTCAGTCTCAGGTCAACCCGAACATGAGTGTAGGGACTGGGTGTTGCCGGACTGTTGTATTAGACAGCATACGGTTTAGGAACTGGAAACTAATCATTTAGGAACACACACACGTCGCATTGTTATTGTTCTATTTCTGGGTGCCTTCGATCAAACAGAGGGTGTAATATTACCCCGTACAGTCCAATATTATACACATCTTAGCCTCCCTAAAGCCGCCAGGGAGAAATTTATGAGCTGCACAGGCAATTTCTTTTGTCCGTGTCTTTTTCATTAAAAAAAGGTCCTCTCAATATGCATCAGATAGCCATCAGGCTGGAGACATTTTAATTGAAATATGTAAGGAAAATTGCCTATGGTTCCCAGAACAGGCTTAAGTTAGGCAGGGTGTGGAAGTAACAAAAGAAAAGTATAAAACTTGCAACAGCAGCTTCCATTCAGGGTTTCAGAGTCAAACCAGATGGCCATTATTTCCAGTGTACCCAGAAGAAAAGTGGCACCTGAATGCTCATGTGTTTTTTTTTTTTTTTTTTTCAAAAACTTTTTTCCAAATCCTGTCTGCATTTACTGTGAAACGGCATCCACATAGCTCGGGATGTTTTGGAGCACGGTTGCAGAGTGACGTGATAAATGATGACAAGACTGACAGAAGTGACAGAAGCAGGTATGTGTCGGCTCCGCAGGCTTAAGTAGCCTTCGGTCCCGAGAGGAAAATCCATTAGTTCTGTGAACACCATCTGGCACCTATGTGTGCAGCACCCAGCAGATAACTGACGCAAGAGGGGACACAATTATCAGGGGCAGACATATCGTATGTGTGTGTCGAGTGAACAGGTTATGGGAATGGAATCATTATTTAGCAAAGCCTCTGTCTAGAAGTGAGAAGTGTGTGTATGTGTGTCTCCCATCTTCCTAAATTTATACATCTCTCCTGTCTTCGTATTTGTCTCCTCACTTTGTCTGCTTTAGATCAGTGGCAGTCTAATTTGATTTTTTAAATATGTAATTTACCTTAATCACCATGTTAAATTTATCTTGTATTCTATACTTCCCATTAATGTAAAATAGATAATTACCTGGACCAAGGAACTTATATTTTTTCTACTTGTTTTTTCTGTTAGGTTTTCATATTAAGCCAAAACTACTTGATGCATTTCCACAGATTTTTGGCAGAAGGATGCATTATGGGTCAGGAAAGAACCAGGGGGGTTTGTTCACTTCTCAGAGTTCAGTATATGGATCTTTAAAAACGTCCATGAACATGTATGTTTAGGGGACTGATGGTTATGAATGTGTGCAACATGGTGCAGATCGTGGGCAAAAAGCCAGATCTCGAGAATTTAAATGTGGTTTCCTGTGGGACTGTGAAGTCTTTGCAGAGGTCCTCTAAGTCACATTCTAGTTTAATCATATTCGTCTTTGTGAGCAGTGGCGGAGATGGCATGATACTCCATGAGGTGAGGAGAAACTGCACTGCACTACAATGTGTGGTGAGCTTTCATTGCAGGGAGTATGGGATACACGTGTTCATATATCACATCATATATCACACTGTATGAAAGGAGGAGATAAGACTAACAGTGAGAGAGTAACTGGGAGAGAAATACCTTTGAGGAAACATCTCAGAGTCACATTTTTCCTCAGAATGCATCCTAAATGGATGCAGGACAACAACAATCATATCGTAATTTGTTATTGAGTTCATCATAATTAGAAATCAGAGATGGCCCAGTGTATTCATTGCTATCAGTACATAAATAATGGCAATAAAATCTATTGTTGTGGAAGCAACAAAAGAAATCAACAGAAAGAAGACTTTTTTTTTTCAATACCTTCACAGACTCGCCAGAGACAGAAGGAAGGAAAGAGAGAATGGGAAGAAAATATGAATCCCAAGAGCCGATATTTCTGTCTTATTTAACCTCATTCTCTTGGACAATCAGTAAATTAACAGAAGAAGAAGAAACGCGTTGCAAACGAATGTCAAGTTTGACAAAGACAGAGGTCAGCTTTTGACGATGGAGCCAAACAGCAGCAGATTAAAAAAAAAAACTCATTCAACAAAATAGAAGTAATTAAAAATACCAACAGGGGAAAAAAAAAAAAAGAATCCTAGGTTCTGAGTTTAGCAACGTGCAATAAATAAGGCACGTAGGTCGGTGGTGAAGGGAGAGACTAATTAAGATTTATTTTTCTTCAAATGATAATTATGTCAACTTCTATGAAACAACCTGGAGGTTCGGAACTGCAGGGGTAAAGTTTTCTGAGTGTAATTAAGTGTTTTAGTTTTGAACATGTCGGTCTGTCAATTTGCTTTACTCTTTCATTATGGGTCTTTTAATTTAACCACCTCCATTTCCACCTTCCTCCCTTGTCAGAGGAGCTCGCTCTTGTGTGTCTTGTGTGACGGGGCAGATGCAGCGGGCCATGTTGACAGCTTGTCCCTCCTCTCTTGCCGCAGGGAAAACTGTCACCCCTAGCCCCAACCCCACCCCCCCACCCTGTCATTCAGGCATATAAACACAGCACGGAGAATGCATGTGTGTGCCTGTGTGTGTGTGTGTGTTCTCAGGAGAATATGTGGGGTGAGTGGGGCTTTGTTAGCTCTGCCAGCAGCAGCTGAGTTTGTGGGCAACACACACACACACACACACCCTGGTATTGAGTTTGCAGAGAAGGACTAGAGCATGATGGGAGTTTCACAACCTGAACCTGGAAGGGCAAACCCTTTGGGGAGCAAAACTTCACAGCAGATGACACTGTGCTCCTGCAGAGGGAGAGAAAAGTCTGTGTGTGTGCATGATGTGTGGTCTGTTCATACTTATATTCTAACTACACATTTACACTAGGGAAAAACATGTGGTCAGTCCAGACAAACAGCACTGAGACAAGCATGCGGGTGTAAGAGACCTCTCCCCGACTATCTCATTAATGAACAAAGCAGAAGTAATCACTGATAAACTGAACAGAGACAAACAGGCACAGCAGAGACAGGCTTTACACCAGTTACTGCTTTAAATTCACCCAATTAGGCAGAAAACAGTCCTTCGGTAAAACTCGTAGAACAATCATGTCTGACCGCAGGGTGAAAATAGTGTCTCCACTGGAGGACCACATTTATAAAAATGAGAGAGCAAGTAAAGAAAGGTGGAAGACTAAAACTTCAGGGGAAATCATAAGCCTCCTTACAGTTTCAGTCATCAAATTCAAAAGAACACAAATCGCAGACTGCTAATAAACGAGAGGAACACTCAGTGAGTTCACTCGAAGTTCAGAACTTCTGCCCAACGGCCCAATGGCTGCCTTACAAAACAATATCTAAATTCACTATATCCAGATTATTATTTGTTTCCTTTTCATCAAGATCCATGACTTGCTATCTGGGACATCAGGTAAAGCTTTCAAAAAATGCAGTGTACAACAATTGCTGGGTAGCCTCCCTGAAAATGGAATGGGTTCTTCCCTGACTGGTACTACATCGTTCCTTCCAATTTCACAGTAATCCCTCCAGGATTATTTGCATCATCTTGTTTGAAAATAACTAATGGAGGAGGGGGCGTGGAAACATAATACATGACCTTTAAGGACCTGTCTTTGGGGCAGGATAAGTTGAGGACCTGTACATTTCTAGGCTATAGCAGGTTTACTTTCAAGGGTGAGGCAGCAACACTCATGTGGGACCCAGGCAGCAAAAAACAAGAAAGAACCTGTACTCCAAAACAAAACACAAGGCTTAACATGGCTCAGTGGGTTACACAGTCAAGGCCTTAGAGGGTCTGTGTGTGTGTCTAGAGCTTGTGCTTGTGTGTGTGTGTGTGTGTGTGTGTGCGTGCGTGTGCATGTGTATTTGTCCAGTGCAGGGCATTGGCCCTAGACAAAGTGCTCTGCCAGCTTTCTGCCCACTGGTCTTTTCATTGCTGATGGATGGGCCTTGTTCAGCACCATCTGGCTATAGGATACTTCACATTAATCATCACACACAAACACACACAGACACACACACCTCTGTCTCTTAAACACACAGACACCGGATAAATTGTCTACATGTTTACGTGCACAGAAGAAAACCTCTAACTTGCTGCTGTTTAGAGGCAAAGTGGAAGAAAGGATGAGATAAAAAAACAAAATAAATGAACAAGACGGAAATAAAGGAAACAAAAGAAAAATATTGTGTCGAATTGAAGGCCCGTTTCTTCTTGTGTTTCAGCGAGTCATTTTTCCCCGTATGTGATTCTGAGTTTAAGAAGATTAGGAAACAAGCGTGGAACAAATACAACAATTAGTTCATTTAAAAACATTGTTTCATTTGGTTTGTAGCCTCGAGCTATGGAATAATAAAGCCTCTATCCTCCCCACCCCCCACTGCCTTTATTAATGACCTTCGTGGACCTATAGGAGGGTGTGTATTAACAATAATGGCTGCAAAGACGCCAATTTCTCGCTTCCCTCTGTGTTCTCTCTCTCTCTCTCTCTCTCTCTCTCTTTATCTGTGTCTTTCACAAACACACATGTTCGTAAACACATTATATCCTTACATAAACTGTAAGCTGAAAGGCCAGACACCCAAGGGAATTTAATATAAAATGAGGGACATTATCTGACTTCATTTATTTCTATCTAACGGCTATACAGGCTTAATAGAAGCTATTTTGCCTTGAACGTGTTCCATGGTGAATGGACATGGGCAAGGACAGGCAGAGCCACGGTTGATCTGGAAGGAAGCATGCTTGACATTAGATTTATTATCATTAAATCATATCTCACGGCTATCTGGGCCTGTAATGCAAGAGGATTTATTTGCACATCTATACAATCTATGGAGAAAAAAAAAAGGCATAGGCAGACAAAAACATGGCCGCAAGTTGAGCCGTGTGGAAGATTTACATGAAACTTGCGTGACATGAAAATATTTATGTATGAGGACGATCTCGTATCATATAATATGACAGGATTACTTTTGATGCATTTCATGCACAAATAGTGATAAAGGAAGGTTATCAGTGAGTTAGATGACATTTTCCTCTGCTAGGGATCAGAAACGTCTGGAATACCAAACCAATAAAAAAATGCGGCAAGAAATGTGGACAAATAATAGCAAATAAAAAAAAATACAAATGGAGGACAAAGGCTGAATTAAAACAGGGAATTAAGAGGTAGAACAAGACTTTTTGTGAGACAAAAAAATGTAGTGATTTTTTAAAGCAAAAATATTCTGAATTAAAACTTTAATGGATACACATGTTCCCAGAAGGCGCGCGAGGCAGCACACACAGAAACGCTCTTACAGAACAAATGCTCAGTGGCACTCGTGAGCTGGAGCAGCTCAGCACAGCAGGCTCAGTGTGGCACGCTGTCACACCGACAGATTCTCAATTCCTCCGGGAGTCGCACGTGTGGCGAGAGCATGTTCACAAATACAAAGTGTCTCATTTATATGCAGACATGTTAATGTATTAATAAGATATTCTCTGCTAACTTTGCTCAATTTATATCCCCTGTTTGTGTTAGGTGTGTGCTTATCCTCTGAGTCATGGGCATGTGTGTTCCATGTGCTGTCATTAGTGTGCTTTGAATTGTGTGTGTGTGTGTGTGTGTGTGTGTGTGAGAGAGTGAGTGTGTGGGAGGCAAAGCTTCATGCCTGCCACAGTGAGAACGTGATCCGTCTCACATCCTTTTAATTAATGTGTAACACATAACAACTCCACCACAGGAACAAACTCCTTCAGAGGAATAAACTCCAAAAAAAAACACGGCAATGCTTAAGCTCTGCTGAATGACTGACACTATGACACCTGCTAGAAAGGCTTCAATCACCGACACGCTCCCAACACGCACACGCATGTTGTAGATCACCACAGCCTTCCGTGAGCAAGAACCCGAGGTGAATGGTATGTCAAAATCTACTTTTTCTTTTTCGTGACAGCAGAAATTTGTGGCGGCTGATGTCGTGGAGTTGTCACTTACAGGACAACGGAGGAGGATACCAGCAACACGCACGCAACACACACGCACACTTTCACTGCTTTGAGTCATGAATAAAGCCCTGGATTCCACCCGGCACTGGCCTGTGTCAAGGTTTGGTTCCTGTCTGACACAATGATGTCATCACTGTCAGAATGCCTGAGGAGGCTCATGAGACATGACACACACATTTGAGGGAATGTATCTATTTGATTCTAGAATTCAATCCCACCAACACACTCACAGTGTAATCAGATAAACCTCTTCAACTGGGGTTCCTTTTGAGGAGGCAACTATCTCATCAAGACAAACCCGCAATGCTGCCGTACAAATACTGGTCATGACAAGTGAACGCTTCTGGTTTTGAGGTGCATGAGTCCAAACACCCACCGTTAAAAAAAAAAAATCAGCAAACAAAATAATTCACTCTACCGAAAGACCAAAACATAGACCAGTTCATTTAAAAGGCAAAACTGAAACACTGAGATGGATACGTGGAAACCAGGAAAATGATCCAGCAAAACAGTTAAAGGTGTCTCTTACCTTGTGGTCGTACGGGTTGTAGGAGTGGAAGAGGTGAGACAGTTCTTTAGTCCTCTGCTTCTTCTGCAAGACATCAAAAAAGTAATTTGTAGTTTAAAAGACATCCGTAAAGAGGACTTCCAACACAGCGTGTAGGAAACATAATGAAATTGTGTGTGTTTCAGATTCTTTTAACCAACTTTACCATAATTATAATAATTAGTAATTTCTGGAGGTGCTGAAGACCTGTGAAGATTAGTTTATACATTGAGAAGCCATTGTGATTTTGAACTTCATCACTCAAATCTAAATGGTCAAACTTTTGGCAGCTTTACTTTAGCATTAACCAAACGCCGTAACAGTGACCATGCACTTTGTTAATGCCAGTGTTTATTATTAGAAATGTTGTCCCTGAGTATTTTCCTCTGTTCTCCAGCTGGTCTCAACAGAAACATATTGTATAAGTATGGCATGCATTACATCTTCATAATGCCTCCCCTTAAACACATGAAAATAAATCACATGGCTGAGAACACAGCCTACAGTAATTCATTAAGCCTATAGATTGAACAGAGTCGACCACCAGCTAGGTAGAAAACATTTTTCATTTTCTTCCCACTCAAAGTTTGGACTTAACCTTGCGTGTCCTTAATGCATAATGAGATGCACAAGCGTGAGACATGACTGTTTGATGCGTGGCAGTTGTTAATGCAATCAGTTACATGAGGCCGACGCTGTTACAAAGAGCGGTAATTAGCTCGCTGATTAGGCCATGTCTGGCTAAGGGGGAAGGATATACGTACGTCCTGCAGTAGCTAAAGGGAGAATGCATTCATTGTCGTGCTTACTCCTTCTCCCTTCTCCTCCAGCGTTCGTATGTTAAGGGTGCGATTTGCTGTCCTGAGGGCAGATCTGCACATATGTTGCAGGCAACCTACAAGTCATTTTGCTATCACACACAGGCATCATTACAGGATGAAAGATAAGCGCTGCTTCAGGACAGGAAGAGACGACTTGAGGACTTGGAGGAAGACGGTTGGAGAGGAGGAGGACACATTTTATTCATAGATTTTTAGTCAAGCAAACAAAACAGTTTACAAAAGTTAGCAGGGAATCACTTCTGACGGCGCTAATGTCCTCAAACAAAAACAGGAGGAGTCAAAAGGCCAAGGTATGAAAAGAGTTGTCAGAAAACAGTCGATGAAAAAGAGAAGAGTGGATGAAAACAAAGAGGAGCGAGCAAGGTGAAATAAATGTATTAGGTGGGAAGCGTTGTAAGATGACTGCACTCCACACCCTCGGCCAACGACAGCTTTGACTTTCTCCGTCTCTAGTGAGGTCCTTTCTTTCATTATTGCGCCTCTCATCCCACCTCGCCCTTCTCTCGCTCTCTCCGATCCACTGGTGAACTGCTTCCCCCTGCTCCACACCTACCCATCTCTTACTCATTCTCTTTTCACCTCGGGCTCTTCACAATCCTATAATCATTGGCCCTGTCCATCTGCCATCCAGATTCCCTCTCGCTTTCTCTGCCAAAGGGCTCTCCAGATTCTCCAAATCCCCTTCTCCCTTGTTGTCTTTGGCTTTCCACGTAGATATTCCTCAGTGTCCAGCCTCTCCCCTTACTCCCTGTGTTTTTCATCAGTGAAGGAAAACTCATACTAATCATTCTGTGTCCACTCTCTCTCACCCATCACCCTCTTACAAGCCTGTCCCCCTCCTCAATCTCTCACTCTCTCTGCCTGGAGCACCTCAGGTGAGAGTAATCCTCTAATCATTGCTCCTCAAAACCACTCTCTCGCTCTCTCTTCCTGCCATCCCTTCATCACTATCACCATCATTCCCTATTCAGCAGTGCTAGACTGTGTGTGTGTGTGTGTGTGTGTGTGTGTGTGTGTGTGTGTGTGCGTGCGTGTGTGTGAGGAATTGTAAGACAGATGTAACTGCAGGTAAGGATTTCTCAGCTCCCAGCAGAATTTATCCATTTCAATACCACAGACACACACACACACACGCACCCACCCACAGGCACAAATACCAACACAAGCTTGTGCAGTGACTCACACAGACACTTACAGTATACTAAAAATGGACAGAGGTGTGAAAACCTGCCGCATACAATGGAAAAGGCCAGCGTGAAAAACACAAAGGAAGAAGGTTGATAACTGGGAGAGAATGGAAAGCACAATGAGAGAGAGAGAGAACAAAAGTGATAGAACAGAATTATACTAAATGGCGAGACAAAGAGAGATCCATCACTAGTCTCCTACCATAAAAGGGATTAAAGCAAGAGACACCTCATCTGAGTACTTGCATTACCTTTTCTAAAGTGATGGTGCCACTTACATGGAGGATAGGAGGTGGACAATTCGAATAGCGACATCCTGAATTTAAGTCTCAAGTGTGGAAAAAGCTGCAGGAGGGTGGATAAGCACTGTCTTCTTCCACCATGACACCTGCTGCAGGGTGCCGCTGAGCCCCGACTACACCCTGAGTTGCGGCAGTGGAACTGATCTGTCGCCACTGGCGGGGGACTCTGCTGTAAACATGTTGAGATGAAGTACAGCTGATAGACGCTGGGCTAGAGAGCAGCTTTAATTAACTGTGCACCGCATTTGCCTTCCGTGTTCCAGGTGGAGTTTGTCAGTATTGATAAATGTCGTCTGAACTATGGGAATCATCACTTTGATGGCTGCATTTTTGTAGTTTGACAAGCCGGACGATAGAATTGGCTGATACCCCGCTCTCTTTGTGCGATCATTCACTGTTTTACAATTAAACCCCCTTTTTACTGGGAATCCAACTAGAACCTGGACCTAATTCAGATATCTAATCTCTATTAAAAATTGTGTAAAACAAAATATGACCATCCTGTTAAATGTCAGTGGTTCCGCTCTTCAATCACTCCAACTGCGATTCATTGTCATCTTCGCCACTCTGCCGAGTAGAAGAACTTTATTAATTTGCAAAAGCTGCACATGAACTGTCAGTGTGCAGATATGCCACGGAGTGTGTGCATGTGAGTGGTCAATCATCCGAGAACCTTAATCTAGCATGCCGTCGAGGTTGTGTCAGTGACAGCCCAGCAAGTGCACAGACACTGTGTGCATGTGTGCGTTTGTGGACCTGTCACTATGGCGATGATGAACGATGGTTGTTACAGTGGCGTCCATCTGGTGTTGCTGCTGGAGACGGATGCAGCGTCTAACCGGAAGTGACACTACACGAATTTATATACTTGCGTAAACAATCACACACAGAGTCACAAACACCCCAACACACAGAGGACCCATGTGGACGGGATCTCTCATGCAAAAAGCTACAGTTTCATGAAAAATTAGAGCACTGCTAGACTAGATTCGATATGAAAATTATCTGTATTTTACCCTTTTCTATGGTTTATCAGACGTTTCATATCCATCGGCTGGACAGCAAGGTGGAACAATGGTTCACACTCTCACCACGCAGCCGGAAGGTACTCTGGTTTTCTCCCACAGTCCAAAGACATGCAGATTGTTATCAGGTCAGTCGGAGCCGGCCAAACAGCGGCAGACTGTTCCAGCTATATGTGGTGAGGAGCCTTGAGCTGTGTTCCGGTACAAACTCCTGGAATATCTGGTGATGTCAAGGTGACAATCCATGATGTTGTGTGTCTAGGTCAAAAAGATGAGTGGGAGAATCTGCCGCCTCAGGGGCCTCCAGCTAAATCTCTTTGGGCTGCTGGACCCCCTGGGCAGAAAAGTTCAGTCCTGCCGTGCATCAAAGTCAGTCAGAGTCAGTGTGAGTGTCCGTGGCCCCAACATGACGGTTGGGGACATTGTGTCAGAATCATGGAATTTCAAAGGTACTGGCCCCCAACGCATTTCTGGTATTGTGACACGAGTGTCAGCATGCCCGGTTGTGGGTTTGGTGCGGGGCAAGGTAAGAGTGATCTTGCCTTGTAGTGAACGAGCTGCAGGCTCACCAATATGTGTCTGTTTGTCTTTCCCTAATGACAGACAGATGTTGGTGCTATTGAGTTTACACCCACGGCGAGTGTGAGTGTGTGTGTGTGTGTGTGTCAAAAAAAAACCCTAAAGATACAATCTGAGTCTGCTTCCGTCTTTGTTTGCCAAGGATTAACACTTCCTAAAGCATCACCGAGGTCGAGGTCACTATACTGAACAACACAATGCAGTTCCATTATGACGCTTGATGACCTGTGTCTGATCCCCTGAATGTTTATATGCATTATATGAATTGTTAATTTGCTGAGAGTGAAAACAAAGTTTGCTTCCTAGGTCAGAGTATGATGCTTGTGAGCTTTGTTCACAGTCAACACAGACGCTCTACAAAAGTGACCGTGTTGCATCAGAAGAGACTAAGACCTTAAAGTAATTTCACCATGTCATTAAGACGCAATCAGGTCAGGACTTTAATGCTGTAATTCTCCAAGTCGAGTATTTATTCATGAATGATTTAATTCCACATCTGGGGACATTCTAAGCTCAGATATCTAACGTATCTGCTGCCTGGTGCGTACAAATGTTGCATCTACAGCTCACAAAGAATTACATGTAATACAATGCACCTCTGGACTGATATTTTAGCAGAAAGTAACACATTAGCTTGGAGGCATCACTTGACAGATGTGTCATCTAATTCAAAGGCACTCCAATAGTTATATATAGTTTAATATATCGTTTCCAAGGAAAAATTGTTCAATTTTTGGTAGATCTGATTCAAATGATTAAAATTCTCTGTTGGGTTTATCCCTTCTGCGATCTTTAAAAGTGCAGCGTGTGTTATCCCTTCCATTATTAGCGGACCAGGTCCTCATTAATCATGTGCAAACCTACCGGGTCTCAGACAGCAACTTAACCATTAACTCAACCTTAATACCTGTTAGACTGCCTTTAGCCGAGCGCTAGCCTCTCCCCTGATGGTGTGTGTGAGAGAGACTGCGTGTATTTGAAACAAAGAGACCTATGTGTGTGTCTCTGTGCGTGTGTGTACATCCAGGCGTAGATAAATGATAGTGCAGCTAAAAGATGGAGCTACTAGTGGCTGGCCAGCTGTTTCACGCTGACAGCTGCTGCACTGGTGCCTCGTGGGTAATGGAGTTCTTAACCAATTACAACCTGGGGAAATTAAAAACACTGCCCAACTAGAACAGCTAATCTCCTTCTTTATCATTTTTTTCCCCCTGTCTTTCTCCCCTGCAGCTGCTCATTCTCAGCTCTTCCTTACATACCAATAGGCGTCCCAACACACACGTACACAGGCTCCACTCACTGAGTCCATTTATCAAGGCTAAGTTCTAGTCACCTGGGGATGATTATGAAGATCCGAGCTAATAGCACTCACATCCCTTAATTCTCAACGCGTTCCCTTCCCTCTCTCCAGCCCTCCACCCCTGTGGTCTGCAATTCTTTACATCTGCCTCTGCTCTCCCCTCGTCCTGCGCTCTCTCATACATCATCTATTACCATAGTTAATAAGTTAGACCCACAGATAGCACAAAACACCTGGACCTCGTCGCAGCTGGACACTGTGTGTTTTCTCTGCTTCACTCGCAGACTCATTGAGATAAATCTCTTTATGTGCAGTAGTTCTCTGGTCAATTTTTTTTTTCCCGGCTGCAAATCTGACAATATTCTAATGAAACACATTCAAATAAAAATACGAGTTTTCCAACAATAACACTGAGGTCTTCTTCAAACCCTAAGTGTGTACTTGAGGTCTTCAGCTGCGAGCACCCATCATGACTTTATCGTTCAACTTCAACACCCTGAATAATGTTTCATTCAGTGCAAGAAAAACAGCTTGGTGTCAACATATTAATGATTGCTATATTCACTTTTACGAAGCAAAGATAATAATACATACAAATGTCTGCGCTTTGCTTTTGAGGTCAACATTTGTAAGATTAAGGATCGCCGCCTCCATCAGTGACATCCTCACAACCGATGAGCTGCCACATTTAGTAAGTGAGACCTCGCGGTGACCAGACACATTTCTAAGGATGATGGAGCCCCTCTAGGGCCCCCAGCGCTCTATGTCCTCCACCCACATCGCTCTTTCTTACACTTCTTCCTTCCCTCCATCCTTCCTTACCTATTCCCTCTCTCTTTGTCTCAGGCCTCCTTCTGTCTCTGCTCCCTCCTCCATCCGTCCCTCCTGTGGCTAGTCAACACAGTTGTGTTCCAGACAAACCATCTGGTGCACTTTATTAATGACTGACCCTACATGCCCTAGACATCGCCGAGCTGCCACCACTCACTGCGCGTGTGTGTGTGTGTGTGTGTGTGTGTGTGTGTGTGTGTAAGAACAGGTGCATGGTGACTGATGATGTGATGTCGTGTGCAGCTTTAACCACCAAAGCAGGTGTAGTGGTTACAGGGACTTAAACATATTATTCTGACTCCTTCGCTCTCACCTTTTGCTATCACCTGTCAAGAACAAATATCCTCACAACTCATGCCAATTCATTCTGAATGAGCAGTGAAAATGAACATGACAAAATGAAGAAGAATATCTTATTCCCCCCTCTCTTATCAAAGATTTAGCACAGTCATTCATATAAAAGAACTAGCTATCAATATTATTTCATATGTAAAAAAAAAAGAAAAAAGAAAAAATGGTGATAAGAATAAAAGGTTTCTGCAGAGCCGACTGCAGAATGAAGCCTTGGATAGATGCATGCAAACATCCAATAAATGTCGGATGAGACAGATGGAGGAGAAAGAAAGGAGAAGGGGGTGGGGGGGGGGGGGGGGGCGGAGAAAAAAAGGGGGCGGAGATAAGAAGAAGCAGAGCAACGATGTGGTTGTCTGGGGATTGATCCCTCCAAGACACACTCGGTTTTTCCTCAGAGAGGAAGGAGGGAGGAGGGAAAAAGAGAATGACTTATGAAGACGCTCCACTTGAAAGAGATGTGTCAACACTTTGATGGTAAAGAGTGTGGGGGCACAAATGCGAGAAGATATAGAACATACAGTGTCGGGCAGCAAAGGTCAAACCAAAGATGGAAAAAAGAAAAACTTTTCAGGGGAATGCAAAAGCGTCATTAAGATTCAATAGCAATAGCAGATGTAAGAGAACAGTGAAGTCACACTAGTGCTGATTAAGCAAGAATGTGGTCATTTGGCGTTATATCAAATTTAAGCATCATTGTTCATACATAGTTTTAAAGTTCTCATTATTTTTTAATTCATAGATCGTGTTCACAATGATATAACTGAGAAACCTGGGAGGCAAAGGTTCAAGGAAAATGCTGATGGTGATGAGCTCAGTCTGTCTCTCTCACGCAGACACCTTTGCCAACAGTTACTGCTTCATTAGCCACTAATTATTTCATTTAGCAGTGGACTGAGAGGGAGGATGAGAGGGGAATCTTACAGGAGCTGCATGGCCATACAGAGGATAACAAGTCATAATGAAGACACAATGTGGGAGAGCTCTTAATCTAATGGCCTTTAGATGATGACAAATGCATGCATTACATGTTGCGGAGAAATACTACAACGTTCTCTTTTCAGAAACTTTAATAATAGTAAAGTTTTTTTTATGGAATATAAAAATCAAGAAAATTCACTTCTCTTTCTGGCCATTGTTGGCCACTGATATCAGGAGAACTAGCAACTTTTAATTCATTCATTTTCAACTGCTTGTCCATTACTGGGGGTGTGGTGGGAGCTGGAGCTAATGGGTGTGAGGCGGGGTTCACCCTGTACAAGTCACCAGTTCATCGCAGGGCTGACACACACAGACAACCATTAACACCTACAGGCAATTTAGATCCTTCTTTGGCTCCTCTTTCTAGGCTTTTTAACTTATTTCCAATATATATAATATTTCCAAACAAAAAACAAAAGCCAGAGAAAGAGGCGCTAAATAATGCTTTTAAACCCACATTAACACTGTGTGCATCAATCTGTCTTGAAGGGAAAGTGAGACAACTCTACACACAGCTCTTGGGAGTGCGCACATGCACACACACAGACACACACACACTTCTGACGGCTTTCAGGATTAGCAATGTTAAAATTCATATCGAAGTCATGACAGAACTAGAACGGGCTTTTACGTTTTTCAGATGACAGGAGGCTAGTCTGTGTTTTCTTCATACACACATGCAAATCTGTGTGTGCACACAAACAGACGCACATGGATGTTATTAAAATGTCTTTTGTGTGTGTCTCCTACTTATTATACAGTTAATTAAAAAAAAACTGCTGGTTTTATCTCCAACAGACCATCTCAAAATAATTATAAAGCTGTATAATGTATATTAGATGATTACTGTAACTGTATTCAAAGAGTCACTCTCTCTCACCACATGTGCGGCTACTTGCTCCATCTTGGCGGCAGGTGTACCAGGTCGGGGGTAGAACTGGTTGATGAAGAGACTGGGGAATCTATAGCATTTCACCAAGTCTACCGTCTCCTGGAAGTCCTCCTCTGTCTCACCGGGGAAACCGCAGATTATGTCAGTAGCGATCGTTACACCTGGGACCCTGAGGGAGAGACAGACAGAGGGGGCGTTTAGGCTCACATGTTAAAGTCGTTATTTCCTGGCTGTAAAGTTATGTTTAAAAAACATCTGGCTCTGAGATGGCTTAACATCTGTTTAACTTCTGGTGTTATGAGGACAAAGCGAGGGCTGATGATTCTTGGGATAACAGTTAATATTAAGAGCAGAGAAAAACCATGAAGCCACAGGACAGCTCGTGTACACATTCTGTCACTTCCTACTGTTCCTACCGTTTCTCCACATTAAATATTAATTTTTGATTATTTATAATTCAATAAGAAAGAATCAAGGGTATCCACCTCCAATACCCCAGACAATCCTCTTGAGGACATATAATAATAAAAAAAAAGACAAACAACAAAACCTCAGACACTGGACAGTTAGATATGACATTCATTAACCTCAATCTAATTTCAGATCAATTATCTATAATTCCTATACAGTTTGCGAGTCACTGACATTTTCCCATCATTGACAAATGCCTTTGAAAAACGAAGTGAAGCACTGCAGCAGTGCAGAAGGTTAAAGTCTTTCCCAACTGACTCTTTCAGCCAATCAAAACCTGATTTGCAACCTCTGCTGCCAATCATTAGCTATTGATTATCGACCCGCCGGCTCATTGGATTAATTGTAGTTGGCGGGGTGTGGGAATAGATGCATTGATTTGTTTTATGTATTTTGTTTGTATCGACAGCACTTGGGACGGTTTATAAAAGAACTACCGGACTAAGTCACCGATATTTGTTTGAAAACCATGTATCTGCAGACACAAGCTTTCCAACATTCCTATTGCAATATATGTTGTCATATGATTTCAATGATGAGGCTTGATCCAAATCGTGGGTGTATATCAGTAGCTGTCAATCCTCATAAATGGGCAAAATTAGTTATATGATAATGTAAAAAAAAAAAAAAAAAAAGATTTCACATTTTTCACATATGTTTCCAATTGCCTTCTTGCTCGAGTCAAGTCATCCTGGAACAGGTGTCAAATACAGAATGAATTGGAAATCATTCTGAATACAAGTGAGCTACACTATCAATGACCAGATTTATATCAAATCGCTAGATGCAGTGTTGAGGAAGGGAAACTGACGCCCCTGAATGTAATTTACATTGTGTTGTATTATTCAGCGAGCAATGTCTAATAAGAAGTCACCGTATAAGAATAAACACAAAACGTACGCATTTATTCTGTACGATCTCTCTCTCCTCGCCTTCCTCACACATTCATAAAGAAATACCTCTTTGAAGACACGTGGCTGCCGAGGTGTACGCACAATGCAAAGCAGCAATAAAATAAAATAAATAAATAATTAAGAGCACTTGAGCATAAGTTAAACATTAAAAAAGGCAACAAACATGCAGACACAAGCGTACATGACAGATCAGCAAAGCAAGAGACAGCTCAACAAAGAATGAGATAAGGACTGGAAGAGACACTTTCTCTGGCATCGACAGCATGATGCATCTTTAATTACATTAACTTCCTGCATCTGCAACCCTATGATAACCTCTGACCTATTGATGAGTTCCAATTGGCCAATGGTCATTAATATTAACCAGTGGCCTACGGGCACAGGCATCCTTGACCTCTCAGATCTGCCTGACCACTACCCTATGGAAAAGTAAACCCACATAAATTAAAAACTAAACAAAAACAAAATCTAGGCATGGAATAGTTAAATGACTAAATGAATGAATAACATGCTATTTGTGATTAAAATGAAATTCTTGGGATGCCCTCGAGCTGTGGTTCTAAACCCCCTGAGTACTGAACTCAAAATGCATGTTTTTAATCCTTCACTTTGGTGGGTAAACAAAGGAGTGTTTGCAGCCTGTAGGCTCCAGCAATAATTAATCAAGCAAACGTGTAATGAAAACAGGAAGAAATACTTATTTTTGGAGCTGTGGTTCTGGCAGTGTGTACCCACACTGCTTTCATCAGAACGAAGCAGGTTTGAAGGTGAGTAAGTTCAGTCAAATACGTTTTTCTACTCAAGGGATAATATGTATTTTGAATAAAACCACATCATTTATTTATTGATATTTAATTCTCTCATCACATGAGTATAAAAGGTCTATAATGTGCTCCCTCAAGCAGTTTTAATAATGAAAGTATAGCGAGAGAAGGTGTGTAGATTGGAAATGTAAACAAAACACTTTTTTCTGGCCTTAATAGATAACTGTCATTCTCATCTCCCTGAGGCTTGTTTATCTAATTTGCTACATAGCCCTTTGGTGGAACTGGTAAGGGCATATACCCTGCATGTAGCGCGTGTGTCTTTTCAGTCCTCTACTAAGAAAGCAAAACAACACACCAATATAGAATAATGTGAGGAGGAAGAGAGACTGGTGTGAATTGGCTTTTGTCGATCTTCCTAAGGTGGTGGCCGAGAAAAATAACTCACACACAGTGTGAGTGTAACACCTCTGTTTCCCTCTGATCTAAGAGTGATGGAGGCGTGATGTGGGATATTAATGGACAACCACCACACTGATACTCTCCTTGGTAAATCAAAAAAATGAGAAATGTACCTAGTACCTACAAATGGAGAAAATCAAGAAGAAAGGTGATGATTGGGTTTTAGCTCAACTTGGCTTTCAATTCAGGAACACTGCTATTTTTAAAACTTCACGGATGAGAAACGGCTTTGTTTGTCTGACCTTCAACAAACTTCTGTCACAAAGTATGGGACATAAATGCAACAGTGGAGAATGTTGTTGTTGTTGTGACCCAACAAGCCCATCACATTGCAATGATTGTAAGACACCTTTATTTTTTATCACCTTCCTTTTTTAAATGTCACAAAAACTGTATATATTCATGCAACCCATTATATGTTAATTAGGACCTTCATTGACATTTGATTTCAAATGTGCGGAGCAGTAGTAAGTTAAATGTCAAGTGCTGCAAGGAAATGGGCATTAAAACATCTCTGATAATTAATATTTAATTAACTGATAAACTGCGAGAAGTGTTGGCAAAGTAGCCTAAAAAACACGCACAGAGCAAGATAAGTGTCGTCAGTGTGTGGAGAGGAGATAAACGGAGCAGGACAGAGCAGGATCTAGTAAATGAGACATTATCTGGTGTGTCAGGCCTGGGCAGGGCTCACCATCGATACGTATTGATTTCAGAATTATATCAGCAAAAGTATTGCTTAACAAAAACAAAAGAATGTGTTAAAGTCGAGACAAACAAGAAACATCTCCAAGGATTCCACTTAACATCTAAACTAAAAAGTATGAAATCCTTACTTGAGAAAACGTTTGATCCCTATGTTGGTTAAGAAAGTGTTGCTAGTATTTTATATATACGAGGTGCATGTGTATGGGAGCATGTTTGCACAACAGGCTCCTGTCACTGCTTCAGACAAAGAAAGCAGTCAGTACATCACCTAAAGCTCCTAAATCAAAACAGAAAGAAGGGAGTGTTTGTGTTCTCTGTTCCTATCATATCTTCTCCTGCCCCACAGAGGCACCGAGGCTGGATCCCTGCCTCCCACAGCCATAGTGCGATACCCGACTGCGCTAGCATTTACACAGGGAAAATGTGTTCATGAGAGACTAAAGTCGTTTAATTAAAACTCAAGATAAGTACACAGTCGGTCCCCCATCTGCCTCAATAGGCTGCATTAAGCTTCATAAAACACGGCATTGTCTACGGCACAATTATTATCCGCTCTTTGTTTGCGGAGGCCCTCACACGCTCATACATGTGTGTGTGTGTATATGTTTCAATTCACATACAGTCATCCTCCTCATCATATATTCAAAAGATGTGCATGTGTTTGCACAACAGATGCCTGTGAGAGGCCCCCACGATAAGATGAAGGCAAGACCACTGGGACAGAAGAGCCCTGAAAAACGACAGCAAGGAACAAACAGATAAGTGTGTGAGAGGAAGGCGATGGGTGGAGGGATGGAGGGATGAGCGTGGAAGAAAGACAATCTGGTAAGGTAAATATTTACCTATTCATCTGTCGGAAAGAGACCATGCTACCCATCTGGGCTGCAGCGAACGCCGCGCGTGTGTGTGTGTGTGTTCTCTGAAATGATAATGTGTGGCACACTGGGGCCGCAGCAGCGTAGGAGTCGGACAGTTAAGAGAAAGAGAGATGGGGTGGTGAGGAGAGAGAGACGGAGATGGATGTATATAGTTTGGAAAGCTGCTGTCTGGAGGAAACACAACTCCTAAATAAAATCACATTAGCATGCGAGCTGATAGTTCAACTTTAGTGTGTGTGTGTGTGTGTGACAGAGAACAGCAGCTGGGGTGATGGGATATTCTATGAGGACTGAAGTTTGTAGTTTTTTAAATACATACTGTGTCAAAATTGTTGGAAAAGATGAATGCTTATGAGAAAATGAACAGCGATAGTTACTTTTAAGGCACATTTATCAAGTCCAGTAATTAAAAAAACACATATTACATTACATAACTTATTTTTAACCTATAATTGACGATCTTGATTGATTGATTGATTTATGCCCAGTTGTTTTGTTTCCAGTCACGCTCAAGATGTTCTGTGTGTGATGTCAGATCTCAAATGTCCGAGTCACTTGTTCCACAAATTTTCTGGAACTTTTTGTAAAAATCCCAGAAAATAATCTACCTGAGGATTACTGAAATATTTACAGCCAGAGAGTGGGTGGATCGACATTTCTAACCCACAACTGTTGGAATTCAAATCTCAGGATGAAGAAGAGAAGCCAGAAGATTTCAACCTGGAGAGACAATGAGATCAGAGCGATTTTGACAACAGGGGCTGATGTCGGTGTTGATGAGACACAGGGATGTGATGGAATTCACATTGAATGCTCTACCCAGATGCCAAAATTGACCTCAGTGCTGCACAAATGCCCTTGTTGTGGTGAGTCTGCCTGACCAGCACAAGCCCTTGCTGCATAATACAGAAACGAGAAAAGAGAAAAATGCCTAGAGCCACAAGAGTCCACGCTTGAATCCTTGTCTGAAGATAGCAACAGTCATTTCTAAAACAAAACTACTCCCCAGTGCAACACCCACTAAAATCACCTTTCTAACTGATCAAAACATTTCCTTCAAAGAGTTGTTTGGCAGCACAAAGTGGTTTTTGCAAAGGTTATGGTATATTTCTACAAACTGCTGTCAATGAGTTGACTGGATTCTGGGTCACACCTAAAAATAACCATTTGCAAAGTGAAGTTGGCTTAAAAAAAAAAAAAAAATCAGAAAACATCTGTAGAACAGATATCTTGCAAAACAAACTTGACTCCTCAGAGCCTGCAATAAAAGAAAAATCTGCCATTGCATCGCATCATTTCCCTCAAATGATTCCCTCCCTGCTCACAGCTTCACATCCGCGCAGTTTTAAAGGTCATGTGTATCTTCGTTTGCGGCGATTGCCTGAGATTAAACCGCTTCTGAAGACGTGATCAAACATCAGCAACACAGCGTCGACGCCTCCTTAACGCTCCTCATCACTGCTGCAGGAAATACAATGGATGGAACTGGTGGTGTTCAATAAACAGCTGCTATTTACATTGTGTTATCCAGGTCACTTCAATCTTGGCGTCTCATCTTGATACGTTTTAGTGTCGCTTGTTTTTCCACTTCGGCTCCTTTAACCCTGTCATTCACTTTTATCATAGCTGTACATCTATGCAGGTGATATATTTATGTAAAATGACTGAAAATGACTTTCATACCTTATAGAAAACAGTTCTAAGAGGAGGAACAGGAGAAGCCGTGGGGGGAGAACAGGGGGGCACTTGTGAGGAGTGAGAGTAATCACTCAGATACTTAAGTGTTTAAGGGTGGCAGCTGGAGGTAATGGCACTGTCATGTAGCAGCTCAATTTACAGGGACAGAGGAAGGGAAAGTGGTCCGCTTGGTTATCACTCACTTTCCTCACCCACTTCCACCATCAGGGATGAAGGAGGGTACTGTCAGGGCTGGTTTGAGGAGGTGCCAGGTGACTGGTCAGATAACAGGGGGGATTTCGAAGAGATTAAAGCTCAAACAGCCAAACAATGGCCGCCATTTTGGCTCTAATGCAACCTCAATGACTGGAAAATGACTCGGGACACTGGAATGACAGCTACCGGGAGCTAAAAAAACTTTACATCTGACAACTGAGTAAGACGGAGGAGCAAGACGATTCAATTCATTGTGTTTGTTTGTGGGCAAGAATGCGGTGTGAAAAGTTTCAAGCATTTCACTTAATTGCATAAGAATGAAACCAAGATCTACATTCAGATAATGAAAATTGCATTTGGTTGAAGAATCAGTCAATGAGTGGAAGATGCAAAAGATGACAAACTGGTGGCAGTGTGCCTGAGAGTGGAGAGGTGACAGACAAATGATTGGTTAAGAGAGGGAAGGAGACAGGTGATGGCTTCAGCTGGCCTGCGCGGAGCTGTCAAACTGTCAGTTAGACTTTCTCAACCTGAATCTTTTGCTCATTCTTGCTTGAAATCTCGGATTTCTGTAAGTCTATCCCCTGGGTTTTGAAAAGTGAATGGTGGAATGACTTTTAAAACCTTGCAGATGCAAGAGCATGTGAGCAGGCATTGCTTCGCCACTTGAGTGTCGTTAAGAACCGTCCCATGCGCTTTGTCATCTTCCTTCCTCAAAGTCCCTGTGTTCACTCTGCAAACTTGATTGTTCTTTTCATTCCTCATTTAACCGCTGTCTATGATGCTCATTCACACCCCGGTATTTTCATTCTGGGACGACTAGAATGGCTTTGCAGTTGTGCAGCCCCTCAGTTGAGATGCTAACTGAAACAGGCAATATTGGTCTTGTTTTTCAGAAGCCTTTTTAAAAGCTCTTTTTTATAATTAGCTAATCAACATTTCCCTTCATATCCCTCCATACATCCAGTCTGCACGGTAACATTTAGCTTTAGATATCAAATGTTTTCAAATGGGAATGTGAAATACCTCATTGAAATGACTCGTCGGACGCCTTCAGTTTGGCTCAGGTGCCTCACATTTCTCTTGATCGTTTCTGAAATGCAGCGTCAACTGACGTGATTTGGAAAGGCGCACGACCGCCAAACAAGGTTGCACGGCTGACGATGCACATCAGAGAGAAACCAAAGCCACGAGGTCAAAGGAACTGACTGCAGAGATCAGACAGGGGCGTGTTGAGGTACAGATCTGCAGAATGCTACAAAATTATTTCTGCTGCGCTTACGGTTCCCGAGAGCCAGAGGCTACGACACAACAAAACATGAACAAACACTGAGGGGCTCTGAATACAACTCTAGCATGTTGGCTCTGTCGTTGGTCCACTAAGTGAATAGAAAGTCATTTGTCTGGAAAACTGAGATGCAAAATAACCTCTGTCTTTCAGCGTAGCAGGTCATTTGTAAAGCTGGAGGTGGCTGCTCAGGAATGAATGGAGAGCCGAGTAAATAATGATCCCGCTGGAGTCATCAGTAAACTTTATCATTTAATGAAACAGGCCGAACACACCAGAGCAGAACTGAAGTTCAATTTAACACACACAGTAACACATGCAGACAGACACACACACACACACTTCATTAGCCTTGGAGAAGGGTAAAGAGAACACACATACACATTTCATTAGTCTGAGGGAGGAGTAATAAGAGCACCGACACACAAAACCATCCACGCACGCAGGCACACACACACACAGGCATGACACTTGTGACTGTCTAGCCAGGCGTTAAATGGACCGTCTCTTTGCACTTTATTTCAATTTAATCCAACCTTCACTGCTATAACCGCAGCATATGATTCATCATTCCATCCTAGTGTGCTGACTTGACCCGCACGAGCATCGTGGATAACATCAAAGCACCGGGTAAATGCTGGACATAAAAAGGCCTCTAGATGAAATGCATGGTGGGAATTCTTTAAGTTCAAGCATTCTCTCTGTCGAGCTGCTTACTCCCAGCTAGAGGCTACACATATTATTAATGACATACAGCGCTGAAACCAGTCTCCTTTTTTACAGAGGGGGTTGGAGAGGGGATTTTCCATAATTAACTCAAAAGATCAGGACATAAATGGTGTGTCCTCAAGGATCACAATGCTGCATTTGTTGAAATGAATGAAACTTTGCACTTGGCTCATCTGCAAAGAAGTTGTTCAAACGGACATTTTCATTTCATCCTGTATATTGCTGACTTGTATTCTAGAGCATGTCTCACACAGACAGGCATTTGTGGAATGAGAAGGTGGACGTATTCATCTGTGTATGCGGGCCAGCTGACATGAAGAAACAGCTTCTCCAGCTGACAGAGGAATTAGGTTTCCTTGCAGTTTAGCAGGGCAGCGAGTCAAGCATGGCCAATCTCAGCAATGCCGACATATATTTGCCCGGTCTGCTCACAGTTAGGCCGAGAGAATTCAGTCGAATGCATGAAACTCAGTAGCAACAGGAAACACTCCCGAAAAACCTGATTGATGCTGAAGTTGGTCGTTTTCTCTTAGACAAGTAATGAACTGACTAATTGCTTTTAACTAACTAACGATTGCATGAATCATTAAGCATCATATGGGCTTTTCTTAAGAATGAGAAAGAACCTGTCATGGGAAAAAAAAAAAAAAAAAGTTAATTCCTGTTTTTATGAGTGATTTCTGCTCAAATGAGCAGCATCCTCAACCCCGACCTTTTTAACTGTCAACAACATTCCTTGAGAGTACGCACAAACACGTGGATTAAAAGCAACAACTTCTCCTCTCGCAGTCTGACTGCCTTGGGTTACGTAGCTTGAAATGAAAACCCGGAACAGTGAATAACCTGAAAGGGTAACTGGTAAGAATGTGAACCCTTAACAGCTCAACACTGTCAAACATTACTTAACCTTCAAGCTTAATATTCAGGCGGCAAGTTTCCCTCCCTGTGGACTGTTTACAGGAATTTAAAAACAAACACATCTGTGGTGACACAGCAGAGCTCGCTGCCAGTGAAAATCCACTGGAGGCTGAAATAACTGTTGCATGATGGTAAATTCAAAAACTCCCCCTCGCTCTATCAAACACACAGACACACACACATATGCTAAACTAATCCCATGCAAACAATTTATTCTCCTCCAACTGTGAGTGAAACTGTGCGGTTGAGAATAAGCTCTCAAAGGCAGGTTGAGTCAACGGGAAATAGGATATGAGGGAGGGAGAGAGGGAGGGAAAAAGAGGCCGAGAAAGAGAGAGAGACCAAAAGGTGAGTCAGACAGTGACTGTGCTGATAGATGTGCTCCAGTATCAGTTGACCTTGTGTGTTTGCTTATGTGTGAACACTGGGAGGTTGCGAGCACATGCAAAGTTAGCACTTGGCTGCCCTGTTACTTTACTTTCCATTATGTCCGGGGAGAGGCTGTTTACATGTTCACATTGAACTGCCACGCTACGGAACACGCAGCGACGCGTCCCTGTGAAACTGCAGGCGTTAGCAGTCCAAGACTAATCTCACCGTGTGATTGTTTTCAGATGAGACCAGATATATTTTATTATTATGGGGCCAAATGTAATTTATGATTCATGAAAAATAATAAAAGAACCTTGACATGGGTTTGTGTAACGACAGTTTTTAACTCAAAGGCAGAACAATCTGCCCAACAACAGGAGAACGAACAGGCTGTCCTGGTCCCAGTTTGTACTTGGCTCACATTGGCTAATGGGAAACCACTCAGTGTACTTTCCCATACGAGTGTACAAATAAGATTAGTTTGAGGGAATATCAGAAAACAAATACCTTGAAATCTTTTATTCAAATAAAGAAAATGTATTTTGTCAGTTAAGTGTTGTAACTCAAACTGAACCTCAGTCTTTCAGGCATACAGATAACATTGAGGCTCATGATAAAGAGGGCATTGATTAAAACGGTTTCATTATAAACTACAGTTGGCTAGTTGAGGAGAACATTGACTGACTCATCGCTGTGATGTTGTCTCAAGCTCAATATGAAATAAACCGATCACTGAGAAGGAGCTGGGTCAGGCTCGTTCAGGTCGTGTAGTTCAAAGACAAACAGAACACCTCGTGCTTTCTGAGCTATTCTGACAAGGTTTGTACGAAGGTCGCTGTTTTGTCACCTGCTGTTTGTGAAGCACTTCACTCCTGCTTGGTGTGTGTCATGTTTCACAGATTCAAACGCATCAACACAACGCTCCTGCAAATGTTTCAGTGATCTTGTCTCTCTCTATAGGCAGGAAGGATATAGGCACTGTGGTGTGAGAGGCCTAATGATAAATTAACACAACTTAATGAAGGGAAACCTCACTCTGTAATTACCACAAAGCTGTATTTGTCCTGTTCTGTCTTGTGGGGAGGATATAAGGAATGATCCAGAGGAAGTATCAATAAGTCAAGGATGTGTTAGAAACTGCCAAGAGTCATTACCCACAAAGTGCCTCTCTCTGTCTACACACACACACACAGACACCTCAGTTTCAGCCTGTTGTGCCGTCAATGAGTCATTTTCTGCTTCTTCCTGTTGTTTAAACGGAGCCAGTTCACAGCACTAGACACGCTGACACACACAGACAGGTATGTGGAAAGGAAGCCCCCCCAGCTCTATTTCTCTTTCCTGGATTAAACACCTATTCACACAGACACGAAGTCCACATAAACAGACTCACTGATCTGTGTGAATAAATCAATGACTGGAAATTATTTATTATATGTTTGGCAAGTTACAGGTTATGGTAGGTAGGTAAGAAGGTAGATCATTCCATAGGTAGGCAGATAAGTTCTGTTTTGACTTATTTTAAATGCATGGAGATGAATGGTGACCATGTTGGCTACAGCTTCTAAAGGATACAGTGGGGAATGTGGTTTTTCTAAATAAATATATTTCATGTTGCGAGTCAGTAAGGGTAGCGTGTTATTCTGAGACAGTAAAGGTGGAGGCCTCAGCTTGAACAAATCTAACAACGGAAGCATAACTGGACTCAGGGTCATACACAAACTCCACATCCGCTTGGTTCTTGGTTCAAAATGTGAATGAGAAAACCTGGACAGACAGCTGCAGCTGCAGAATGGTGAGTCTATAACACAAAAGCATGTGTGCGCATGTGAAATTCCCTGTTGTACATGTCCACACGCTGTATCTATGGGGCTGAGGCTGAAGGCTTTCAATTCAAGACAGTGTCAGAACACAGAGAAACGTTCACTGTGGCATTTGCTTAACTCGCTGAATCATCAGCTGCAGAGACAGGAGGGTGGAAATGTTGACAGGTCGCGCCAGTGTGGCAGGTTATCGCGGTAAACCTGTCTTGCTTACTGCTCTTTTCCCGCCTCCCTTCTTTCCCTCTGTTGTCTTAACCCCCTCTCCCACACACACACACGCACACCTGCCTCCAGGGTACTGCCGCCCTACCTCCTGTTCCTGTGAAACATTAGCCCCGGCCGATACCTTAAACTCCGAAGTGTGCGAGCACGTGAACTAATGAAGGTATGTTGTCAGTAACAGACAGAGCAAAACACTGACTCCACGCTGTGTAGTCACGCTACTGATGCATGTGTCCTGCTGTAACCCAGGGAGGGTTGATATAACTCATGTCACTCCTCGTGACTAATAGAGATGACTAACACACACACAAACACACACACACACACACACGCACACACACACACACACACACACAAATGTCTTGGGGCCATACCGTTTGGAGAGGAACAGTCGCTGCCCTCATAAGAGGCCGAGACAGACAGAGAGCTTATCTTCAGAACACTATATCAACAGTCACAGAGTCACTCTGCCGCCACTGAGCCACACCACCAACACTTCAAGGTGCCTTAAATACTGACGCAGCTTGAGCAATCAAGTCATACCTGTCGCAAGATACAAAAAAAACAAAAAAAAAAAACATTTTCCATGACTGCTCTTTCAGGATCAAGTCTGTGTGAACACTTGAGTTCAATCATTGGAAGCGATAGAATTAGAATGTCTTGACAGGTCATGCTAAATTAAGCGTGTGTGATTTTCCTGGTCATAACAGAACGATAACCTCTGAGTAGTGCATCTTGAATATAATTAGAATTCCTTTAATCAAACTTATCGTGCTCCCTCATTATCTTTACGGCAGTGGAAACACAAATAATCTGCCCTGGGTAAATTATTAATTATAGTGCATTCTACATTATTGCTATGTGAGTGAACATAAATCCTAATGCAGCTGAAAACCCTTTCGCTGAGCACAGATCAGTTTTTCTCACTCGTCACGTCCCGTTTAAACATCACATCACTGAAAGCGATTAAAGCATTTGGCATGTTGGCAGTGACATGTAATAACAACAACAAGGTCAAGAGCCCGGTTTGACCCGTGCCACTTGTGAACGCAGCGCATGATATTAGCTCAATCAATCACCAGCTAGTTGTGACCAGCTGTATATTTAAAAACACGCAAACTGATGAAATGATCTTTTGTGTTCGTAGAAAACAGTTGATGTCTCCAAATCTGGACTAATAATGTGCTGAATGTGCAGAGACCACCCAAGAGAAAAAGTGACACATCATAGCTTTTGCTCTGACGTCTTTCTTTGGCGATTAAGACAATGTGAAAAAAATAGTTGAGGATTATGAAAAGAAACCAGGAGCAGCTGGGAAAATGATTTTGTTTGCTACACAAGGATAAACAGGTTGAAATGGTGAAAACAATTGACGAGGCTGGAATCTGTGTTATAGGTGGGAGCTCAGCGAACACAGTCTGTGGACTGTTATATATTTTTTTTATATCCTAATGGCTTAATCCAGAGACGCAGTGGTAAATAGGATCAAATGGAAACCATATGCTCAGATGGAGATTAACTGTGGAGTCCGAGGTTTTCACAGGTCAGGTTGGAGGTCAAGGGCCAGTCTATCAGTCAGCTGATGGGATCACACAGATTAATCACCTGTTGACCTTTGAAATCCCCATTCCTGTGGGACCACATCTGTAAACATCTGTAAACTTTCATATGATGGCTACATTGCTTTGGTTGGTAACAGCGGCTTGTTTCTTTTTTTTGTTTTAACAATATGGGAATTTGAATAAGAAACGAGCATATACACAGCTGGCATGAAAGCGAGTGTGTCTCCTAGGTAGTAGGCCCTCTGTGGCCTGAGATTGAAAGGATTTTCAGAAGTCAGGAACACACAACCTCCAGGCAAGCTGACGTTCCACCCTGAGGGAGAGCACAGAAGGTCTGAGGGGCCGCTCAGCGCCCAGCCTCCCCCCATCATCTCCCCCTCTCTGGTAATGTGACGGCTTACACCCCCTCCTCTCTCCTCATCTATACTAACCCTTAAGTTCAACATTAATATTGCCAGAATCTGCTCCTCCACACACACACAACCAATCCCCAGCCCGGAGACGCAGAACCATTCTTTTCCAGGCGTTTCATCTTTGGCCCCTGTGGTTCAAACACACTTAATCCTCGAGAGTAGTTGAGGGAAATTCAGCCCTTATATTACGGCAAACTACGAAACAACTGTGGAAAATCCTCTGACCACATTCGCTCGCTCTGTAACAGCCTTATTCCACCATAACAGGATTTTCTCCATACATCATTACATAAAGACTGTACTTCATTATGTGATTTTAATTGATAGAAGCCGGGAGAAAAGAGTGGAGAAAAATATGTGTTGGCAGACGAGGGCAAATTAACCATTTTATTGAAATAATTATACAACTGATTGTTAGAATTAGCCACGGCATGAAACAATCAGTTATAACAAGTTGGAGAAATTAGTTATTATGTAATTCAAAGGAAAGTATATTTAATGCAGCTTTTCTCTGTGGATACGGACGACTTCAGTGGAGAAGCTTTGTTTCAAGTGTGAAATTAGGCAAAATATTATATATAGAGAAAGAGAACAATCAAATCACATCTATTATTTAAACTATGCCATAAACCCTGAAGCATTATTTAATACGGGGAGCAATTAAACGCAGTATGCAACTTCAGCCACAGGGGTCTATTGATCCAAACCGAAACTGAATTCCTGGTATGATGACCTCGTGAAGCAGCGTGAGACCAAGGGAGTTAACCACCATAGCCAATGAAAGTCTAGCTGACACCAGTCAGGTCCAAATCAGGAGGATGAGGTCATCACTAAAGCTGTATTCAGGTAAGACCGTCTCATGAGGTCACCAACAGAGCAGCAAGTAAAAGGTGACCGTAACGAAGCGCTCTGTTAGCTTGAATAATATTATTGACGTCTCTGAGTTTGACATCGTTGGAAAGATTTTATAAAATATAATCAAATCAACTTTAGACGACAGATGAACAACTGCTGCACATGACATCTTGAAGGAAGCTCAGTGAAAGAAATATACATCGTATGATGAGAGAGTCAATAATTGATCTGCGCTGAATTTAATCGCGGCAAAAGAGTTCTGTGCCTCCGCTGTGTTTTCATTGTTCTCCAGCTCGTCCAAGGAGGAAAAATAAATCAGTCTCTCATAACGATTACAACCGTAAGAAACACGGCATTGATTTTCCTCTACCAGCCTGCCTACACATGCTTCAATAAGGGTCAGCGAGGCCCTGATTTACCATTAGATTTGACGAGTGTGAATGAGCTTTCAGTGACAGGAGATTTGGGCAGTCAACCATCGAGAGACCTTTAAACTTGATACATGTTTAACTGTGGAACAAATCAAATTGTTCGAACGAGCTGTTGTATGTTCATGAGTGTGAGAAATTACTTTCCACCCCCCCCCCTTCTCTCTCCGGGGTTCAAGATTTGGTTCCTGGTGAAATTGCAAATATATACTTAATTAGTGCAACTTGGATTTGTATTCCACAGCAGGAGGATTGCAGTATTGTTGGAGAGGAAACCAGGGGGAATTTCTAAACAGCCATCTCTTCCAGTTGTTTAGACTGGACATTTGTAGCTTTGATTTCTGCAAACACAACACTTACTGTTTCATGAATGTTTCATTTCAACCAAAACAACGTCTTTATCTCAGGCAGACTACAGACCAATCGCTTCTAATCTCATCCAGAACTACACCAACAGTATTTTCCGTGAGATTCCACACTGATGTGACTTGTTTATTTCCTGTACTTTCAAGTTATGGGGCATCTCAGTGTTTTCGGGATCAGATGACTTCACTCACTCGACAGAGGCAGTTTCAGTTTGCACAGAAATGCAAAGACAAACAGACAAAGAAACGATTGGAACCAATTATCTGTCTGCCGAAAAGAAGATCTAGGTTCAGAGCGGGGTTCAAGATCGTCAGCCAAGAGGGATGTCAAGGAGGGAGGTCTGATGTGTGTTTGCTTTTCTGTGTGCTGGCTCTCTCTGATAAGGGAGGGCAGAGGTGTCTGACCCCTCGTGACCCCTTCGGTGTTGGTGGCATTAAGCAGTTTGGATCGAGAAATACATTTCTCTCCTGCTGTGTGTGCGTCAGTCAGATAAGCCCTGACCTCACACATACCTGCACGAGGTTTCTGCCTGTCTGAACAATTCAGGTGAACTTTATGTGGCTACATGAAGGACTGATTGTGAGAAGCTGCACTGATATCACATGAGAGACTCACTCCCGAGGTGTTTTTTTTTTTTTTTTTAAATAGAAAAGGGCAGAAAAACATTTGACTCAAAAATAGAAATATACTTTCATGATAATAGCTATTATGTTTCTCTCTGCTTTTCTATCCACATACCTGACACAGAGGAAAGCAAAAAACACTGTTTTTATTGTTCAATCAATATTTAGTTATTTGTAATTAAGTTAAATTATGATATTAAGTGTTATGGTGGTCTTCTATGAATACGTATTATAAGGCTCAATTAAAAGGTGGGGGTCTAAGTACCTTGTTAAGAAGTGATCAGAGGGTAACTGACCCCTAAAGGCTGCTGCAGTAACACAAACTCTTAACATAGCAAGTCTCTTAGTCTATCTGTATCTGTCATCTCGTCTTCTCTCCTGAAAGACACATATCTGAGGACTAGCGTCTTTCACAAAAAGGAGATCGTTTGTTTACATTTCACACAGACACCGTAGCTCACCCCTACTCATTCCCACACACAGCCACGTTCACTCATACGCTGGTTGTGTTTTTTGGCTTGTCCGAAGCCCTGGACTCGCTCCCAGACTTCAAACTACACCCCAGCCATGAGTGCAGCAGCCAAATAGATGAGGCCACTGGATGTGTACTGGTATTGATTTCACCGGACGAGCATCACTGGTGTGTGTGTTTAAGTAAGAGAAGCCAGAAACTGAGTAATGCACACACACACACGCGCAAACAACACAGAAAAGGGTAGCCAGACAGTTTATGGAAACAAGATCTTATGACACGATACCCCGTGTGTGGCAGGCATGTGTGTGATTCTGCATATGTGTGTGTGCACTGTGACCATTTACCACAGTGTGTTAACATTCTTGACGGACCAGTGTCACTGAGTTTAAATTCCAACTGAACACTAAAAAACAACTGCAGACAGAGAGAGAGGGACCTCTACTCCACACTTAACGATTAGTGCGCGCACACACACACACACAAACACACACTGATAAGCATCTGAGTCAGTGTTAAAGCAAACAGGGCAGCATCACTCCTCAGTGCAAGGCCCCTTCAGATGGAACTTAAAAGGGAGGATTTGAAGTAAAAGGTGAAGCCTCAAACTGTGGAAGACAGAAAGACCACACACTGTGCCCCATCAGAAGCTTTCATGGGAAAAAAAACAAAATGTGTGTGCATGCATATCCATGTATATAAAATGAGTCAGAGGCTTACCTATATAGTTAGATATTTTTATATACCCGCTAAAGATGATGTGGGACAAAAAAAATGGGGAAAAATGAGAACTCCAGGTATTGCTTAGAATGTGTTACAACAAGGCACAAAGCTTCTGGAAGAACTTGCCATGCTGTGGACAGATGCAACCAGAGCGTATTAGTAAGTGGTGTCAGCTCTGAGATCACAGGAGAAAATGGAGCTTTTAAAGAGAAGAACATCAATCTGTAGGCATCCGTGAAGGGATGAGGAGAAAACTTTGGATGACTCTGAAGTAGCCCACTGGCCCACTTTGAATCCAAGTTGTCATCAAATTGATGCTCTGTGGCAAAAGCTGACAGACGGGAATTGGAAAGAGCTGACAAGGCAACTGTAACACCTTAAAACACTGTGTAGAACTTAAAGTATAAAAGCTTCAGCAGCTGGGGCTCAGGCTGGGTTTCTAAACAGAGCCAGGGTAATGAGGTGGTTCAGTGAGGAGTCCAAAGAGAGAGGGGTGGTGTGAGAGGCTTACCTATTAGGACTTTTATATTTATTTGTACACTTAGTCCTGAAATAAGTCTTTTAGATCTCAAGATGCAATCAAAATGAATCAATTTCAAAGCGTTAGCTCTCAAAGTTCACCACAGCAATAGAAAGAGTAGTTTTTAAATAACTGGTGAGGTAGGGGAGAGTCACAGTGAACTCTGTACTTCCTTGGTTAGTAGAATATAAACCTGCCAAACTTTGTTTCAATCAGATATGAGTTCGTCCAAAAAACCAAGCACAGATGGACAGGAAGGAAAACTGGCCTGACTGAAGCAGTGGCAAGAAATCGATTGACATGCATCCCATCGGCTTAGAGTAAACCAAGCTAACACAATTACCTTAATCTGCATCATATAAAGGCATGTATGTAAACATGGGAACCAGACCAACATAACTCTTTAGAGGAAAAAAGAAAACGTTTATGATCATCTGGATGGAAGAAAATCCATCATGCTATGGAATTCATTTCATAAAAATAAGAGGTTATCAGGTTGAAAAAGCAATAACATGCTTAAATATACTGTAGCACTGCATACATAAACATCTTTCTGATAAATCATATAATAATAGCTTAAGATGTAAGGCAGGAATCCCAAACTCATTTTCATTCGCGTCCTTTGATGGTGTATTATCGCAGAATCAATTCTATATTTATCCACCATCCCCGACGTGCACTGCCATAAGTAATCAGACTCAAATTCAATGACAGATTATCTTTCATAAAGTGAAAGATTACGTTTGCACCATTTCTTATACTATTCAAGGGGTCAGAGGTCAAATCCATGCATAGCGTGCATGTTTTAGAAGCCGGGGGTTTTTATGGGGGGGTTATATTAAATCCATGTCAGGACTGCACAGGTTTAGATTTAAAATCCATGCATGTTGGTCACTGTGCATAGTTTGAGGAACAGACATTAATCATGAAGGGATTCTTTGCTCAGAACGTAATCGCTTCTCTATACATCTCCATAGAAAAGAGTTGTTGGCTGATACATTGATTTTTAAGATCTCCTCCGTCATATTTAACTGATTAATGTTTCATAGTCTGACGAATGTCATGTTAAATTCACATTCTGTCGGGCAACATCCAATTTAAAGGAGCACAAGTATTATCAATGGATATACAGTGACTGCAGAAAGTCTTTAGACCCTTCACCTTCTACTCTACATCATCACAGATTGGATTGTAAATGGATAGAACTGCCCCTGAGCTCATGGGCAGAGACCCAAAGACCCATACAAACTCAAATGAATGTTTTGTTCTGCATATTGTTTTTTTTAAATATGTATTTCTCTCTTTCCCAGATACATTCAGATTCTTAATCTGAACACTTTGGCAGCAATTACAGCTTTAGGTCTCCTCCATATGAGCGTTGCTCACCTCTGGGCAGTTTAACCCATTCTCCCTGGCTGATCCTTTCAGGCTCAGTCAGATTGGATCTGGGGTGTCTGTGAACTGCCAACTGAAATATTGCCAACAAGGCTGCCATTGCTTCACGTTCACACCAAATCCTCTGCCTCACAGGTCAGCTCTCCACATGATAAGACTCCGCTGCACTGAGTACAAAAAGTTCAAAAGTACTTTTTTTTACTGCTTTGAGTTAGAAATGCAGGCTTCCCTCCAGACACACAAATAATCAAATGGGTTTCCTTTTTTTGGAGAATGGAAATGTAAAGCTGTTGGACAACTTATGGAACCACTGCTTCGACAAGTTTCCTTTAACAGTATGGATGGATATCTCAGCTACTCGAGCCACAAGCCGTGGCTTGCTGCCATTTCATTTCGAACTTTAAGTAATTGTATTCTCCTGAGTCTTTTTATTTTTCCATTTCAAATGAGTTAAATCATATTCAGTTGTGGAGCCGGCTGCAGCGCATCGATCCGCTCAGCCCCTTCCTGACCCATTATCACTGTCTCTCCCTTTGTTATAGCGAAGAGGGAAGGGAGATCCAATCACAAGTGGTTGAGACACGTGGAGACGCACACTAATGCCAGGTGTGGACAGAGGCCAATTTTCTCCTGGAAACAGTCAAAGCTGTAGTAATGTTTCATAATCTGCCTTTATCTATGTCTCGACATGAAAAGCCAGGGCTGAAGCAGAAAGTTGAAGGACCACCTCGAGAAACTACTGAGTGCATTTATAACCTATGTATAGTCAACTCACTTTCTATATGTGGACTCCAATCAGGTTCATCGGAAAGACGGATTCTGTTTCTCACTTCTTAATACAGGCTGAGTGTGTGTTGATGGGTAAACAGGCTCATTTGAACCATTTTAAATCACTCTGCAATTTAGTGAAGAGAAGGGGTGGAGCCCAGGTCAGTCTTTTGCAACTATTAAAACATGACGTAAAAACGCGACGAGTCAAAGAGACTTTAAAGTGTTAACTAATGAGCACGTAACGAGGGCGTGCACGTGTCCTCGTGACACTAACATGCAACAGACCCGGGATGAGACCACGTCCTGCCTTACCTCTCTTTGAGGAAGTCCACCACTCTTTTGAAGTCGTCGATGCAATACTCCCTCTTCATGTCCATCAGTACGCTGTCTGAGGCCGACTGCACGGGAATATGAAGGAAGGCATAGACACGCGGATGATTCAATATCTTAGCCATCTCCTAATGGGACACAGAAGACAGGGAGAGATGGAGAGAGGAAGAGGGTTAGACTTTCATTTACAGAGACAAAAATGGTCCCACAAATAAATATTCAAACTTTGGACCAACATGTTTGATAATTAGCTGGTCGACACTGAGGGACTGAGAGCATAATTAGAATAAATAGTATAATATTAAACAACTTCTCTTTTACAATGAGCATTAATTACAAAACTGCCTATTGACAGTTGCCTAGGATACAATAACAGACTTTGTCAATAAGTGGTTTAGCCATGGGACTCACGTGTTTGAGGTCAAAAACTTCAAAATTTGCAATTACTTAATTGTAAGGTTAGTCAATGCAAATGGCCCCGATGTTTGATAGCCGTTAGCTTTGAACGAAACGAAGGTTCCATTAACATTCCTGCCTCTCTCTATGCTCTTTACACCTCAGACCTTCCACAACACACTGCCTCTCTCCTCTCTCTATTTATCCTTTTATGTAATGGAAAAGTAAAAGCAAAACAGCCCAGACAATTCAGCACGGACACCCAAGTCAAGGCTGCTCCAGCAGGAGTCCTTTATGTCTCCTAAAAAGTAAAAAGCTTTTACCGAGGCAGGCGGGTTACCGGATCAGATCAAAATGCTTAGGGTTAAATACGCCGTATACACTGAATGTGTAATTAACTCAGGAAGGATTTCAGGTCTGTTGAAGGATTTGATGAATGGATCAGAGCGGTAAACACTGGCCATGATGCTTGCAGTTGTACAAAAGACTGAAAGTAAGTTTTAAGTATAATGTTGTGCTGCTGTTGGTTAAAAACGTGAAACTTAACTGTGGGAAATATTAACTTAAGAAGAAAGACCATAACCAGATATTCATTAGAGAGGGAAGCTCAATGGATTCCAGCAGATTTGATTAGCACAGCGTCTTTTTTTCTACCAGTTTCAGGGCCTTACGATTCATGTTTTCATCCTAAAGGATGATGTCACACTAGTTGAGTGATTCCTATACGTCATTGTAATTAAATATAAAACCCACAATTTCATTAATTTGATGGTTAAGATTGCAGCAAGATCTAATTGAATCTGATGTCATTGTTTCACTCTGACAATAATGTACACTTTTTTTTCATTTGTCTATGTATATCTCTAAATAAAAAGCAACACTTTGTTATCTCTCCTACTTTCACCATGACTGACATTCTGTCTTTTTTAATAAAGCACATTAATCATAGAGCTGGCAGTTTTTTTTGTTTTTTTTTTGTCTTTCTTTCATTCTCACTTTAATTTCCTCAGCAAAAGAAGTGGAGAGAGTACAGATGTCAGATTTTTCTGATGGACATAATCAGGAAGCTATCATTACCATGCTAATCACCACGAGAAGGAGAGAGAGAGAGAGAGAGAGCGAGAAAGAGAGGGGAGGAAGAAATGATTTAATGATTTCCTACAAGAATGTGCTGATTGCAGTCCGTCTTCTCAATTAAGATCTATTGTGGAATGCTCCCCACTTCATGCACAGACACAAAAGCATATGAGCACACGAGCACACACGCAGACATAGCTCAGTTGTAGCACCACAGGGGGTTGACCACTGGAAGCCCCAAATTAGAAAGATTTAATTTGGTTGGAAAATGGAGCTTGATTGGTGACAGAAATCAGCCCGTGTGTGTGTGTGTGTGTGTGCTCATTCTAAAGGTACATGTATGTGTTTTGCGAGGGCGGGGTCTCAGCAGATGGCTCAGTAGTTTGAGTCGCAGGACACTGCTGGTGACAACCGGGGATTAATCTATAAGGGGAGGACTTCTCATTCACTCAGGCCATTTATCATGTGTGTGTGTCCCGTCCTCCCATGATTAAACAGCTCACTGATATGAATCTCTCTCACTACCGATCCCTGCAGAGTTGAGGCCTTTTCATGTTTGTCTGCCACCGACAGACAGTTTAGTGAGTCTGAAGTGAAAGCGGTGCCGTGCTGATGAAGATGTCTCTCCACGATGCCCGGTGGCAAAAAACTGTGAGCCGCTTTCATGTCTTCACTCCTGCATGAACTATTCCTCTCAAGCTTAAACAGCCAAATAAGAATTGGTGAGAGTGTTTTATCTTTTACTGGTTTTTTCATATTTTGTTTTGCTATTTTATTTATCACTCCTGACAGTGCTTACAGCAGCGTAATATTCTCTCTCTCTCTCACTCTCTGTGCCACTCTCTCTCTCCCTCCCCTCCCCTCCGGGCATCTCTCTCTCTCTCATTCACACAAACAGACACACAACCCTTTCATCTTTGCTTGATCGGCTCAGAGACACATAAACGAGAAACATAACTGGCTTAACTCAAAGGATCTGATATCCAGCCCTGACAATCAGATAGGACTCAGAAGAACATAAATGAGGGGGGGAGGGGGTAGATAAATGTTGGTTTGGCTCCGAGCAGCATCAGTGAGGGAAGACTTTCACACGTTCACACCAACTCTCCCTTCTTCACAAAGTGTGAGCCAGTGTGAGCCCGGTCCTGGAAAATTTAATTTAAGAATTTGGCCCTGGCTCATCCACTACCTGTTCATCTGTCTCTCTGAGCTTGTTTTTGGAACAGAGATCCATATTGTCCCTCTGAGTGAGTATCATAGCTGCCTTGAACTCGCATTACAAGAGGATTCAAGATATTTTGTGTGTGAAACCGAAAGACACATAACTGCTGATTTGTTTGGATCCAGTTGTGGCTTTTCAGTCAGGAACTCTGTAAAAAAAATAGTCTAAACAATGACGTCTGGGCCTTTTCTGGAATTTGCCTTGAACCACAGCAGACGGTTTGTCCTGGTCAGAGGCCTTCACAGCAGCAGGAACATTTTCAGAGCATCGCCAAAATCTCTCTTATCTTTCAAAGATGAAATCATTATTGGAACATTCTACAAGTATGGCAGGATCTTATCCATCCTTACATATTTGGATTTTTTTCACCTTTATGTAGACTTCTGAGAATTTTGGGGGAAATGACTTGCTGTCATTATCCAGACATATTAATAAAGTTTTGGAAATATTCCAGAACAACTTATTTGGACTTTTTTTTTTTTTTAAATGCTACAAGGCAATATATCCCTGTGAGTAACACCAGTAGGGAATACATGTTTGAATTTCCATTTGCAACGTCACGTTAATACATGCCATACATTAATCTATATTAGCTAGATCAACAAAAAAAAACATTGATGTAATTGCTATAGAGGTTTACTGTGTCGATATTAGCATATGGCAAGTGCTTAATCATATTCAGCACTGGAATGAGGACACATTGGTGAATTTAATGTAATGCCACAAAAAAAAAAGCAGCTGGATTCCCCAAAGTACCAACGCACAGGCAGAAAGGGTTAGAGTCTGGTTCAAGTGAAATTACTGAAGCAAACACAGAGCAAGTATCACCCTAACTGCACCAGCACAAACCCACACACATCAGAGTATTAACAGAGTTCACCCAGGGGAGTCTGCCGAGGAAAAGATCCTACAAGCCGGTCCCAGGATAGTACGTCGGGTCCCCATGTGTGTGCACTGGCGCACACGCTAACGCAGTCGGTGGGCGCGACATTCAGCAGCAGCAAGAGAAAGTGAGCTCCCCACGGTATTAAACATTTCAAACACTCAAGGCTGCACCAGAGCTTCCCTGGAGGGCAAAGCAGGCCTGAAGCACCTTGCACAGAGCACATGTACGCACAGTTAAAGGAAGTTAAGTGTACGTAGCGCTCTATTGTGCGATGTGCATCGTTTGACTGTCAAGGCTGTCGCTTGACTGTGTTGTGGCATTTTCCTCGTTACAGTGATGAAATGAAAATAAAGGGGAAAAAAACAACAACGCAATGCATTTCTTTGTGGTGAACTCAAACGTATTCAGTTCACTATCACTTCCATAGCTTTTATAAAGTGAGAAGCAACCAAAGACCACTGCTGGAATTTCCAAATGGGCAGCTAGCACCCTTCAAAATTCCAAATGCAGCGCGATGATTGGAAAAACAGAAGTCAATGCATTAAGTCAGGAGCCATGATTTAGAGTCACATCATTATAGCCTCGGTGTGAGCATTCATTTGGTGCCCAGTCCCTCACACAATGCTACATTAGGCCTCTAATGTGAAGAGGCTCCCAAAGGCTTCATTAAAATGAAAAAGGTCTGAGAGGGTGTGTCTAAATGTGCGTGTGTGTGTGCCCGAGCCGCTGTGAGCGTCAGTGTGAAGGTGAGGGATCTGTGCAGGTGTGTGTGTGAACAAGGGTGTCTCTGGTATGAAAGATATCAGCCGATTCAGAAGATGGAGTTTTCACTTCATTATGGGTATTTGGTAGTTTGTCAACCTTTGTAAGGCCCATGGGGCGACAGGGGACGGCTAATGGAGTGTAGGGGGATTTGTTTTTAAACTATCAAAATGGAAAAAGTAAAAACTGGAAATTAAGAAAATGGATGAAGAAAATTAGTAATTTGATGTGTAATTAGAGGTTATGCCCTCAGGGGCTGTTTGTGGGTCAGTATTTTGCCAAAGGACAATTGGATACATGGAAAGGGTAAGAACAGGATCGAACCACAGACCATGCAGTGGACGACCCACTCTCCCTCCTGACACACAGTTGCCCCGAACAAACAAGTGTATGAACGTCTTTCCTCTCATCTGTATTTATTCTTTATTCTACTAATGGATGCATTTAGTCACAAAAGAACAGTTTGTAGCAATCGTTGTTGTTTCTCTGTGAACTTGATCTTGATTTCTACCTATAAAAACCTCAATTACAGTAAAGTGAAGTAACCGGAGTGAGATGTTCATGACGTTATCGTCACGGCGCTGTTTCGCAGAGCTGACTGTCGGTGTGAATGACATATCCAGTGTCTCTCTGCTAAAACTGAGATCTGCTCTGAGGGAGGAGGCTCAATAGACAACTGCTATTTCATTCATCTCAGCCTGACTGACTCCTGCTTTCACACCTCATTTACCGAGTCAGATAGCATGCTAGATTCATCCGCATACACGGGCTCGCACGAGCGCATGCACTGGTATCTATGCACGCGCACGCCCTTATATAATCTGCTGACCTACTGACGGCCATTTAGTTATTTATTAACAGGCGGATGGACGTGCGGATGGCCGGCTGCAAAAAGTGCTGAGCTCTAAACTGCAGCATGAAGTGCGAGGATGAGAAACAAAGTCGTCACATTGTTACATGCGGCCACTCAAAAAGGAACCAGCGACGGCACGATGTAATCAACCAAAATGTCAGAGACAAGTGGCCCATGAGTGGCGATTGGGCCTTTAACTGCTCCAATCAGCAAATGGTGCTGTGGAGCTGTCTGCATCTGTCAGGAAGAGAGAGAGAGAGAGAGAAAAAAAACAGGGAACTACGAAAGAAATTGCGTGTTCTTGTGTGGCAGAGGGAGACGGAGATAGACAGCGATTTCAGCGAGTACATGTGAGAGAGGGTCATCTTTTAGGGGGAAGTGGCGAGGTTACTTGGCCTTTTCAGCTTCAATTAACGCCATTTACTGTGGCGCTGTTATATAAGCGCCAGTGGCATTCAAAGGAAAAGACAGTGGGATATACTTTGGCCTTTACGGAAGATGAAGGCTAAATCTTCCTGAGATTTGGCTTTCATCATCGTCATCATCATCCTGCCGCTCGTATCGCTGTGATTACGACCATCATGAATAAAATTGGAGAAAAGAGGCTGAAGAAGTAAAGCAGAAAGTAAGAGGAGACAAGAAGTTGCATGGTGAATATATATGTATAAAACAATTTTCTGATGGGGTTTATAACTACTGTCCAAGTAAATCCGAGTACAAGGAAACTGTGTGGGAGGAGAGCGATGACGTGAAGAGGGGCTCACAGGGAAGTGGAGAAAGGGTAACTGGAGCACAGGAGCAACAAAAGACAATGATAAGTTAAAGACGAGCACTCTTATCTTTCCTTATGTAGGTTAATTGACTGAGGATTCAAACCAAGAAGATATAATTCAATTCAAAGTATGGATGTTAACAATAAAAGGGCCAGTAGCATATGAAATGATTCTTCTAACACACACACACACACACACACCAAGACAGCGTCCTAGTATATTTCTAATTATCAGTTAATTGTTATTCCCTATCATTAGGAGGGTGGTTTTTTAATTGTAATGTAGCCAAGCAGAAAACCTACCTATACATGTGGGGGACAATTAGCCACCTCCATTAACCCCTGGTTAATTACAACCTCCACTGCTGCTTCCCACAGCACTTTCCTCTCTTCTTTTTACCCCTCATCTCTATCCCCGGGCCTTCAGCCCCCTTTTTCCTCATTTCTACCCTAATTTCATCTGAGATCTCCAGTCTTCCTTGATTGTTTGATTCAGAGGTGTATCTGTTTTGAACTTGAACTGGCTTTTAAATATATATTTAACAAAAAAAAAGTTTTGTTTCATTTCATTTTTCTAGGTTGCCATTACCCTACTTCAGCCCTCTTTGTCCTCCATTTCCTTACTCTATACTTCCACACTGTCCTCAGGGATGATACTGAGGCTTTACCAGAAGGCAAAACATTTACTAATCCCTCACTGAGTTTTATTAGGTTAAACCCAAATTCTGTCTCACCTCTTCTACATTACTTGGAGCGTTCCTCCATTCTCTTGAAAAACTTCTTCAGTAGTTTGGACCAGCCCCCTAACCCTGGATACTCACTGCATGAGCCCATGTAAGAAAACAGCAGGAAGATGATGAAACAGATATAAAACTGAAAAAAAAGCATGGCTGATGAGAGAATCCCCTGCAGCGTTGTTTATGTGTGAAAGGCAACGAGGGGAGTCTGGACCCAACTAGTTCATGTTCATGTCTGATAATAATCATGTCATTTTGGTCATTATCAAGCTCAGCGAGTCTAAAAATCCTCACACTAGATCCAGTATTTTGTTCTCTCAGCCCCACATTCCCTAAAAACAAAAACATTTCAGAGCATTTACACAAAAACACAAATTGCATAACTGCAGGGCGAAACCCTTTTTCGTGGCAAGAGCTGAATCCTGGTGTCTGGATTTTACACATTTTTACACAACAACTCCATTTTGACTGACCACAGAATTAAAACTTGTTTATGTGTCTTTATTTATCCACATAATTAGCCACAAAATACGAACAATGAAGTTAGAGTCTGCTGATAATGTCCCCAAGACATCCTTCCTCCATTCAGTTCCTTTCTGACTCGGTTTATTGTCTGAACGCAGGGACGAGATATGTCTTTTGTGCGCGGGTGTTGGAGAGCGGTGATAACATGGTACTATGTTGTTACTCTAACACTTTAGGAAACAAAGATTGTTTTAAAATTAAGATAGATTGACAGAGAAAAGAAGCCAAAGAGATTCAAATGATAGAATGGGCATGTGTGACGGACGGAGCAGACATGGGCGACAGACAGAGAGGGGGACTGAGAGCAATTGAAGGCATAACAATGTCCATTGTTCCATCAGGGAGGACATTAATGACTGATAAAATGAGGTTGCTAAAGAGGACGCACAATGGTCCTTAATTGACTCATTACGAAAAAGAGGAGAATGGACTGCACTAATGAATGGAGTATGAGCGCTGCAGCTCAACTGCTTGGTAAGCAAAACAGAAAGGCATTTAGTTTATTAAATCTAACCGAGGGATTTTATTTGGTCACTGAAAAGGATAGCACAGGAGATTATCAGGCACAAATAAAGCAAATGGGGAAACAGAAAAACTCCTGATAGTATTATATTATTAATATAGTTTTATTACAATTCTGTTTAGGTAACTTCAGAGAAATTGGCAGCACGTGTGTGTGTGTGTGTGTGTACATACCTCGAGGTGTTCCAGGATATAAGGTGGGTTGGTCATACCCAGCCTCAGCATGGCTCCTTCGGGAATCTCGTCCACCAGTCTCCACAACAACGTGGGCAGATCTGTTCCTATGTCTCGACCATAAGCCCCCGTGTCTTCACTGGTCAACCAGATCTCACACACTCCCTCTTCAAAACAAAACAAAAACACAAGAAGAAAACAGGTTCAATAACCTGTGTTTCAGTCAGGGATTATGGCCCACCCCTCATAATGTTGAAAACTGCTTTACAAGGAGAGGAGAATGGAGCATGAAGCATTTTGACTTCAATTCCCACCTGTAAAGCACAGGCTTTTTCCTTGCCTATCTTAATTTGCTTTAATCTATTATTTGCTGCTGGGGGGCTGCCCTGGAGCAGTGTAATGAACTCGGTGAACTCCATATACATACATTCAAAGCACAAGAGGAGCTTTTAGACTGTCATTGTGCAGCTCCTGTTACACTTGAAGGAAAGCTCACATTTACATCCCGTTGACTTGATTCAAACTGTCAGAAGCCAACCTGTGGTAGTGATTTGATTCCGCCATTATGTTGTTAACTGACTGCACTTCCCTCGCTCTCATCCAATGTAACTTCCACCTCCATTTCATTTGATATCTTGATGGTTTAGTTGCTTAGACATTTTATTTAATATAATATTAAAATAATATATAAATAATTTATTGTTTTAAACACTACAAATCATTTTTTTATTTATTTATTTATAAATCATAAACATATCAATATCAGTAATGTCAGAGAGACATATATTTTGCCCTAATTGCAGAGCTCAGGTTACAAATATTGGTTCCACCACAGCAGCTTCTCTCAAATAAGATCTGATCAGTCGTCAACTTTACCGTGTTTTTGGTGTCACTCCCCAAACGCTCCTGGCCTTTGGTGGAGCCCAGCTCACTGACAAGTGTTAAAAATACCCGTCTTCTAATCATACCTCCCAGGAAAGTGAAGGTCATATGCAGCACGAGGGGACAATGCACTGCCTTCATGCTAAATTAGAGCAACGCTCACTGCAAGAGCTTAATGATCTAACTGTCATGTGGCTGTAGGTCTGGAAACGGTTGAGTGTCTACTTTGGTTTAAGACACATCATATCATGAAGGCAGGCAGAGATACATTTGCACTTGCAAGAGCACAAGCGCTAATAGACAAACACACACACACACTCACTCACACACAAAATGTCCAATTAGGCAAACACCATCTTTAGTCTTTGAATGACCACATGCATCTTTCTGTTCATCCGCTGCACAGCTAATGATGATGATGGTTGCTGTGTGTGTGTGCGTGTGTTCAAAGATGTGTATGGGCCAGATAGATTAAAGATGATGACAGTATAATTGACCAGAGTACGAGAGTCTCCAAAGCTCATCATCATTGACATTAAGATGTGCTAATGATATCTGGAGCTGGCCACGTCCAAGAAATGTATGAACCAAATGTGATCAGATCTAAGGGAAAAACTCTATAAACACACTATCTAACAAAGCAATCAGAGTGTGATGTTCAGCATTCAATTATTTCATCTTGGCCCAATACTCAATAATAGCCTTGTTTATTGCATTTTCATCATTTAGAAACCAATTCAATTTAATTTACTGGGTGCATAGTTTTTGTCTTATTGCCTTTGTGGCACAGATTAGAGTGTAAACTATTAAGCCTCAACTTAGTTTTGTTTTGATAACATCTCACAATGACACGTTTGGGATCATTGCCAGGGTGTTTATTTCTTTCTTTTTTTTTTTTTTTTTTAATTTTCTATCATCCACTTGACTCTGAAATCAGGAAATGGCTCCAAAAATCTTATAAGGATAAAATAAGAAGTTTCCACACTGTTGGCTACTGAACACCTTAAATCAGGGATTAAATTAATGTTGGTAACAAACAGGATCACGTTTACATTTCTGACCTAAACAATTATTGTACAACTGAATCATTTAATTTCAATTATAAAATCATGGCTGTTTATTTTTAGGAGTCCCTCAGTGTTGTGGTGTTTAGCTGAATTATCCTCAGAGGTCTCTTCTTCTCCAATTCAAAAACAGAATAGGGAATTAAACCTGGAGGAAAAAAAAAACCCTACTAACTTCATGGTAAATACAAATGTTTCTGGGATGCTCTTGGAGCAGAAACAGCAGGTCGTGGGGGGGGTGGATTGTTCAGCTTGTTAAGAACCAGATGTTCCAATAAGTAAATTCCTTCATCTGGTTAAATATTCCAGTTAATGGGTTTAAGATGTGATGGAGACTTGACTTGGAAAAATCGCCTTAGTTCTGGAAATGCTTCAATGCTCATCCATCTCAAACCTCAGTGTTAATAAAAGACCTGGGGGTCCAGTTCAATGTCATCAGTCATCTCACCATCAGCATCCATTGATCAGTATTGATTGTATGGAAGCAGGGGTCTCTTCTTTGGAACAATAATGCCAAAGTAAATTTGCAGCCGTATTTCTCCCTTTGATATTTGTTTTTTTTTAGCCTGAAGGACGGCAGTGACAGCCCATTGGCAAGGGAGCGATTGTCAGCTTGTTTGGGCTCAAATACACTAGTTCCACTGCCAAGGTCTAACTCCACATCTCTGTCCCACAACAATGTCAGCCAGGTGATGTCTAAATGCAAGCGCAGACCAGCATTAACCTGCCCGAGAAGCTAAATGGGTTCCTTCCAAAACAACATTTGTGAAATTCTACCCACACAATACTGCAAATATAGCAACCTTGTGTATTGTCTGCCGTGTAATAGCCCTCGTAAATACTGCGTGGATTTTGTTTTGAACGTGGCGATGCTTTGGAAAAGTCTCAGGTGTTAAGTCAAGGATGCTGTCACACATGGACGTCTCAATAAACTCAACAGCCCCATTTGATGTGCTTCACAGTCCCTTTTGTGTTGAATGTGCCAATGGTATTGTTGTTGGCCAAAGACACAGAGATGGAGGTCGTTTCATCAGGAAATGTTAGCTTGTTCACTCCTTTTCTATCTTTTCTGATACAATGAGCAGCTGCTTCCTCTGGATGTGGTATGTGAGAGAGGAGAGGAGAGAGGGTTCACGGGGTCTAGCCTGTATTTATCAGTCGTGTCAGAGTTACGGTTGGGTATTGTTTGGATTTACACCACACAGTTGCGAAAGGGATTCTTTTATGCATTTACCAGAACCAAGGTACTTTTGATCGTTAATAAAAAATATCCTTCTTTCCTGTGAAGTTAAACATGAACTGTTAGTTGTTAACAGATAACTGTGGCCTAACTTCATGGACCAGAGTTAAGAGGAATTAAGAGGAATGTAAACTAGGTATATACAATGCTCTTTGGTGCCTGTGTCAACACGGAAAAGTAAATGTATATGTTCCAAATTGAATTTACTTTTAACTGAGGTAAATGTGCAATTAAATAAAATCTGATAGATGCACTGTGCCATGACATCCTACTGTTTTCAGATTTTGAAAAAACTTGAATTCCACCTGTTCTAGTGAGGGAGTACAAGCCCCGGACAGACGAGACGTCAGGCAAGATTAACAAGAGCATTTCTGATATTGTCTTCAGACCCTGAAGCAAAAGGCAGATAATCAATAAGATGCACAACCACAATACAAAACCACTCTATCATTGCTATCAAGCAAAAGATAAAATAAGTGTCTTTTGAAACAAGCAGGGCACACAAGTTTCCATTCTGCTTGACCCGTATGCATTTTATCACCGACCTTCAACCTGACTTTGTCTTTCTCGCGTCACCGCGTGATGTAGTTTGATGTCAGAACAGTTGTAAACAAGGGTGAGGTGCCAGGCACTTTCCTAACAGCCATTAAAATTCACTTGACTGTGACACTGCAGTGAACAGACAGCAAAGGGAGGAGTGCACGAGACAGATGAAGATAAAAAAAAGAGAGTCTGTCCAGAAGGAAACAGCTGCGTGTACGTCTAAACCGCCTTTGTCCTTGTCCAACGATAACACCATCAGCACGCCCGGCGAGTGCCATGCACATATCAAACAATCATCACTGCGACTCTGCCCAATTCTTGTTTCCAAAAAAAAAACCCCTGGAACTTGAGCTGAAGAGTTTAAAATGAGCTGGATGTGCTGGTTGTTCCAATGCATGTCTGAATATTAACGTCAGGTCGACGTCTGCTTCTACAAGTTTTAACGTAGAAGTGTTACCACTCAGTGCTTTTAATGTTCTGGATGTTCACAGGTCAAAGATGGAAGAGTTCAAGCAGAGGGTTGAAGAGGGATGAATTTATCACAAGGATGGATCCACTGATTTGTTTTTTGCTGGTTATGTAAAGCAATTATCACTCATTTATTTTGAATTGACTATGTCAAGTAAAAGGTGATATCAAAATGAAAAGGCACTTCTGTTGATAGTCAATCAGTTCAAGGTCGTAGTACAGTTTTGGAAAGATATATTGCAGCTACCGCTCATTCATAACCACCAATGCAAAATTGACGCCAGGCTAAACTGCCCATGAGCTGCTGTACTGAATCACTTCAGCATTTACTGCAGCATAATTCTCTATATGATCCTGATTAAAAATAACAGCCCCACTGAAGAACATGACTTAAAAATGATCCACGGTAAATACTGCCCCAGTTTCATAAAACCAGAATACTTTAATAAACTGTTCAAGGTACCTGATCAATATATATATACTTATACTGTGTATGGAATATATTCTGGATATATAAAAATGGTTGGCTTTTATTTATTTGTAAAGATGCTTTGAATTATGTATTTCAGATTCAGTGGTGCCAATACTTGTGGCCGGGGCTGTATATCATTACCCTGTTTACAAATGGCCCTGTCTGTGCTCCGCCCCTGGATAAAAGGATGAGAAGAGTGGGAGGAGAAAAGAGATGAGAGCTTTGAGGCAGCTGCTTTGAAGAAGTGTGACGGAACCAATTGATTCAGGTGATTGGGAGGTTTAGTAAAAGCCACTGTTGAAAGGGTAAAGGGGTCTTAAATCATAAATGAGACACACACAGGCAGCACAACCTGACCACACATACTCATGCCACGCTTGTTTCTATTAGTGACTAAATACCAACTCAGGTCACTTCAACACACTTTACATATTATTAACACTGCTCTCTTGTTCCAAAATATTTTAGAACAGCCACAGCAAAGGTGTTCAGCATTAAAGACAATTTAGCTGTGTCCCAATATTACAGGCACACGGGTCTCATCCAAAGGTGTCCTCCATCCCACAGACACGGAAGGCCCCAATGGTTGGATCCTTCTTGGGCCAACTTTTGTACAGCACAGCATGCATTGCACTTCAATGGAAGGTAATAATACGGACAAAGAAGTCCAGTGTCAAGTGTTAAACTCTTTGATACTAGTTGAACTAATGAGCCAATGATAAACAAGATACAAACAGATGAAGAGAGCATGTGTTGGGACACAACTTTGGGAAACAACAAGCAATATAATTACCAGCACACTAAACTGTAACCAACAAAAAAAAAGAAAAGAGTGGGATCACATGGGTCTCTTGGCCACTAATGTGTTTGCTTTGGTGACTGCATGTTCTGGGACAGTTTATGTGACCAAAGCTCTGCCTCCTGTCTATTAATTCAGGGGAGCCATTTATTTTAAGCTTTTACGCCCAGGGGCAGTAGCCCCACTGAGTTGTTAAGGTATCTTTTTAGAACAGACGTGCACCCGAAAGCACAACTATTTTTACCCAGAGGTGCACGTTTAGAACTCCATGGGTTTCATGTGTGTTCGTTATATGAATGCCTTTTGGTAGGGGCTGACTTTCATGGCCAAGGATATCCAGGATATCCAGTTCACATATAGGTATGTATTGATCTTTGTAGACTCACCAATCAACCTGACCTGTGACTGTTTTGACTGTGGGAGGAAACTGCAGCCCACAGAATAAACCTGCACACACAACTCAGATATTGTTATACAAGCATAACAATTTGGTGCCACAAAATTATGACAAATATGAGTTCATCAGACCACTTTACCAGGCAACACTGGAGACTGAACAACTCTCAAGCAGCTCGACCACCGCAGTGCAGGGGTCAGTGCATGCTTGTTCCTCTATGTGGGTACATGAATAGAAACACAATGCTAAAACCCCTCTTTCCATACCCTACATATAAGGCTTCAGTAGTTCTACTTCTACTAATCTCTTCAGCATGATATACATTGCGATTGGCTGCCGCAAGCTATAATGTTTAACAGATTATAGATTAGATGCACATAAAGATTATCCTATTAAACAGCATTAAAAACCTATTTTCCATAACACGAGTCAGCACATGGCTAAGCATGTAACAGTACATACGGAGACAGGCAGACAGACAAGGAAGACACCCAAAGGTAAATGTGTTTGTTTCTCTGAAGTCTGCAACACATTTCAAAATGTCTGGTCACTTATGCTTTAATGCTTTCTAATACACTTTAATGTGACGACAGCTTGAATGTAGACGCACACAACATCACACACCTCCCATGCATCGTGGCAGCTTAATGTACACAACATGCTCAGCTGTGTGTTGCTTTGTGTCATGGAAAATAAGGATTTAATGCAGCATAATAGGATCATCTTTATGTGCATATAATCTGTAATCTATTAAACATCACCGCCCATGCAACCAATCAGGATATGCATGACTTACGCACAGCAATAACAGTTTAAATCCATTTTAATTTGTGTGCTCTTTGACTTAGTGACTGAACACAAATATTTGCATTTGTTATTCCAGCATTTGTGCCCAGGCTATATGGTCTATATTATACTGTATTACATTACATAACTGTATAAACAAAAAAGCTAAAAAGTTAACATGGACAGGAAATAAAAAACTAAACAAAGGTTAAAATATTTTCAGCATAAAAGAAATAAATAAAAAACATCAACGCATAAACTTTGCGATGTAGACTCACCTGGCGCGCATATATGCACCATCTATAACCATACAGCACTATTTTACAGTAACACTGACTTGAAGGCCTGTCTGATCGTCATCCACATTAGTCCCACCCCCTTCCCCCCGATCAGCCAATCCCCTCTGGCTGTCTGCCTCCTGAATAAACCTCACCGCCCACCACTCACTGTAAAAAGAGCTTCCCGGGCAGATGTCAACAACAGAAACTTAAAGAGTGGGTGAGGTGCGGCCACAAAGAGACACAGGGTTGGGTCAATAGGTGCGAGTCAGAAATATTACTGTGGAAATTTAAGAAAATGATCCAGCTCTTAAGAGTCGTACATTCAGAACAGAACTACAATCGTATCGTATTACAGCCTTCACTTTCCGAGAGCATGTGAATGTTTCCCACATGAAAAGTTAACATTTAATTATATTCATTTAACAATGTCTAAAATGTTTAACAAGCACAAGGAATATAGCAGAGTTTAGCTACAACAGAGATCGTGCTGTCCACCACCATATGACATAGGAATGACATTATCCAAAAGCAACATTAGCTGATAAAGTATAAATAAATCCCCAAAAGATTCTTGTCATTTTACTTTTGGTTTGTATTCAACAGCTCTCAGTCATATTATTTAACTCAAGTAATCTTTGATTCCCAGGCACCAGGGAAATGAACGTGCTCACACACACATACGCACTCACGTGTTCCAACAAATCCACACACTGTAACTCACACATAAACACAGCACACAGAGTTTAATTGCAGTAATTAAGCAGCTTAATTTAGAGCAATAACTGTTGATACGGTGTGTGGGTGTCTTGGCAGGTAGCATCATCACGGATTAACCCAACACACACACACACGTGTATATATGCAAATATTCTCTCTCAGGCATGTTTACAGAAAGTGCATGCACATGCATGTGTTGGTGCACATGCACACACGTGGCTGTACATGCATATGCATGGTATTATTGAACAGCCTACACAATCCTTTAAACAACAACATGTCAGCTTTAACCTACTTTTACAGAGTTTCTGAACTGCAGGCATGACCCTCTGTGCATGTGATATAGTGTCTCAACACATCAAAGCAAAGCGCGTGCTCACACAATGTATGTGGAAACATAAGGAAGTGCCATAGCACACTGTATATGGGTCAAACATATTGTATGGAGATATCAAAAGTAATTGGCAGCGGGCCTGTGTGTGTGTGTGTGTAAAGTATGTATATATTTGTGAGCTTGTGTGTGAATATATGTATAGGGAGTAATTGGGTGAGAGAATAAGATACGTTCATGATAAGAGAAGTTACATCCCCTCTTTGATCTGTTCGTGTGTGTGTGTGTGTGTGTGTGTGTGTTGTCAAAGAGGAAGCATCTTGTGAATCTAGAAGAGAGCAGAAGCACTGCTACATATAGAAGATAAGGGGATATGCAGGGACTGAGAACAGGCCCTTTACTGCCCATAATGTCATTGGTTACTTCTTTGCGAACTCAGTGTAGTTACAGCTAATGGACAGGAACGATGGAGGGCAACTGATTGTTTATATGCCTGAAGCAGAATAACAGATATTATGAAAAAATTATTACCATTCAACATATATAAGGGGTGGAAAAAAAACTAAAAGCAGAAATACACAATCCTTTTTTCATCTTTGCCAACCTCTCTCCCAGTGCATCCTGGGTTATGCTCTGGCCACTTCCATCCTGATTTACATTAATGGCTTGTATTTCTATATTCTGGTGATTAAGGTTTGAATTCCTAAGCTCCTGCTCATGCCCTTTAGAGCGAGTCGGCTATTACAGGGCAAAACAGATGAGAAAACAAAGCAGCAGGACAGGAAAAAGACAAAAAAAAGGAGATAATAAATGGGATTGTGTGAGAGCTCTTCACAGAGAGGGATTCGTTATTAATGATCTGGTCAGCAATCAACAGGCCTTTTTTCGCTCCTCATTAAGAAATGCTCTCATTAGTGTCACTTTAAAAGCAACAAACGCAATTAAACAGGAAAGAAAAAGATGCAGCTGTCGCAACTGGTTGAATTTACTTGTTGATAAACTGTATGTTAATGCGATCCAAGGGCAGGGTTATCAAGCAAATTGTCACATTTGAAAGAGGCTGTCAACCGAAAATGATCATTTGATAAATTAGTTGACAGTTGAACTGATTTTCAGAACTGTCGCCCATCGATCTGCTGATTAATCCGATCTTTTCAGGGAAGGTCTCCCAGTGTGTTACAGGGGGTTATATCGCTGTACGAAGCGGGCCGTTATCTATCAAACAAGGATTATCCAAACTGTCTCGAGATTTAACCCAATGTCAGTCTATCAAGATAATGAACATGTACTGTACGTCATTAAAAGCACATGATTTGAGGCCAAGGGAAGGATGACTGGCTGATGGGGAGCTCGGATTAGTGGACGGGGAGTTCAAGACACAGAGCACAGAGAGTGTCAAAGGAAGCTATAGGGGCTAGATCCAATTTCTGTATGCTTCAGAGACCTCAAGAACTGTGAGGCACCCAGGGCGTGAGACAGACACACACGCAGAAGCATGCATGAGCATTCACACACACACACACACACACACGTGCACACTCACACACAGGCTCTACACTGGCCTCACATATGGAAATTACTTCTTATTAAAAAGTCATTGAGGTGGTAATGGTTAATATCAGCTGTCAAAGAAGTCAAAGCAGTGGGGACACACACACACCCGTGACATATATCCTCATAGACACAAATATTCAGACACATACAGTACTACAGTTCAGTTATTAATTAGACATAATAAGGTTTAACTCTAAACTAATTCAAGGCTGTTGACCTAATTTCTCAACATAGTGTGTGTGTGTGTTCTGTAGCCACTAATATGATAAATAATAATATGTCTGGTCAGTATTTATGCTAATATATTCATAACCCACTAGCAGGCATCATGTTTGTATTTGTTAATTCACTTAGTGTGAGTGTATGTGAGCCGTGGTGTGAGTATGCATGTATGTGTGAGGATACCTAAACCGACTTAAAGCACACACCCTGTGTGGGTCTGTGTGTTACTGACTGTAATGTATACTGCATAACTGTATTTGGAAATGTGTAAATGTCAAAACTTGGATGTGAACTTAGTGGGTGGATCTGTAAACATCATCTTATTATGTAAATGTTCGTATTTTTAAGTAAACATATTGGGTGGATTAAAGCTTTAGAGTAACAAATGGTTTGTTTACTATGTTAAAAAGCTGAGCAACAGAAGAGCTGCCTGCCGGGGAACTGATCCTCATCCATCTTCTATAAAACCATTCCTCTCAATCCCTTTCCAAAAAGGTGAAGTCCTTTCCCACGCGACAAAACTGTAGACTGCATGTGATTCATATCATATATTCATATCTCTTCACACTGAAGAGAATACAAGAGGAAGAACTGGGAGGTTATGAAACACTGCAAACACGCAAAAATACATAGAACATTTTTATTTTTTTAATTAAATGTCACTGTGCAGAACTCAAAGAAGCGAGCACTAGAGCAAGAGGCCGAGAGACAGAAGTAGGCAGAGGGACGCAGGCTGGAGACGTGTCCTAACATGCAGCAGACATGTGGAGACATGTATCCAACAGTGGGACGTGTGCAGCTGCACGTGTCATGTCAGACAACAAGATCTAGTCTTCCTTGTAGACAGGAATGTCTTCACCAACCTTAACCAGATTCTTTAATCAATATAATACACTACGGAAACACACGGAACTGAAGGATTTATCTCATTCATTAAAGAGAACCCCACTTTTTCACATCATCTTTTCGTGTTCGACGCAACTGATTACGCACTGATTTGAACCGACTGTGTTTTCATTTGGTTTTGCCCACTACTGTAAAACCAATTTTTAAATTGGTTCATTCTTTTTTGGATTGTGTTGTTGGCTTCCCTCTGGAGTGTAATGTTCCAAAATGAAAATAAAACTATTAACGCTCAAATAACAATAAAGCTCATTGCATCCCGAAACTGTTTCAGGAGACAAATCCAAGGCTTTGACTCCCAAAAAAAGCTGTCATGAATTGTGAGCCTGCTCCCATCTGCATGAAAAAGTAATGCTATTGTTTCAGTGGAGTGGTGTACACATTTCAAAATGGATCATTTCCAAGCCAAAGCATATCCATCTCCAACAGTTATTTTCAATTATCTTCTCTGCTCGCACATTAAAGAGATAATGTGCAGGTTGTCGTGTGTGTGTGTGTCATTATTAACACAGCCTCACCAAGCAGGGGTTGTTGGTTGAGGGGCAATCCCATGTACAACCGGATGCGCACAGGGGGACAGTTCCAAGGTTCAGAAGTAGCGTTTACTCCAGGACATTTTCAGTAGTTTCCGGTATTTGCGTCGCGGTGTGTGAGTACGCGTGTGCACCATCTGCCCCCCTCCCCCTTCCCCCTTGGCCCTTTCATGTCACCCAACACCAGGGGCTCACGGCTGTGGCCACAGGTGGTCCACTATGTGTGAACTGGTTCCTGCAGGGGGTGTGAAGAGACCCCCTGATGCTATCAAAATATACGTATACCACAGGGGGACAAACACACCAACAGGCACAAGAACGTGTGCTCAAACACACACCAGGACTGCGCCAAATTGTACTTGGGAGGATGTGGGTGTCTTTTCCAAATTATAAAATATGTCCACCACTACTACCTCTGAACTTGCCATCAAACTAAAGTGATACACAAATGTCATAAATGAATATCAAAAGCACAAAACAATAAACCCAAATGCAGGATTTTTTCCGGGGGGGGGCATGGGGGCAAGGAGGTGTCTACACAGGCTGCATCAAGCTGAGGACTCAACACGTGTTTTAAAAGAGCACTCAAGCAACGTGTGGTTTCTGTGTCATGCACCTGACCTGAGAAAAGAAAAGTTGAGAAATGTAAACGTCAAGTGTAAACACTTGGACAGGAACTATCTGCCTGAAATGGATTCATCACCCATGTTAACACACTGGTCAAATTCCCCCAAAACAAAACATTAGGTTGTTTACTTGAGACAGTGTTCAGCTCCTAATAACCCCAAAAACATCAACGTAACGGGTGGTGGTGTTATATCATGATATGAAGTGTGATTCGGTGCCTAAAGCCTTTAATGGGGAGGAGCAGTGCAACACCACCAGAACAGCTGACGTCGTGGTTAATAACATATTTTATTGGAACAAGCTCATCACACGATGGATCGCTGGAAATTAAATTAATTTACAAATGAGGAATAAATAAATGCAAATACAAATAACTGCAGGGCGAACATTTTGTTGCTGGGTTTCTGTATTCATTCCAGTAAATGGGAGATTAAACGAGTTGCTAGTGGTATGTGCCTTAAGAAAGGAACTTCAGGGTTTAGCGTTTTCAGAAGCGATGTTGTTATTTATCCATCTGAATGCAGATCAGTGGTTCAACAGAGGGGAAAAAACAGACTGAAAGAAAGACGGCTGCTGATGGATGGCTGGAGGAGTTACACGCAAACACTGAGATCGCCAGGGAGGGAAAGAACCCACCAGAGAACATAAAAGTGAAAAGCTAAAAAGAGACTGATTAAGGCAAATAGGTGATTAAGTGGGAGAGAGAAGTATAGAGGAGTAAAAGGCAAGGAAAATTGATCTGAAGCAAAACAGAGATAAGAATGTGGGGAGAGATGGAATTGACTGAAAATGAATGAGGGCAGATCAAAGCAGGGGGAGCTGTAATGACATAGGGAGAGAGGGAGGGAGCGGCGTGAGGAAAGAAGAGTAAAGGAGTGAAAGACAGAACCATCACAGGGAGTGAGGTGGGAGTGGAGTGATGAAATGGATTCAGACAGGAAAACAGACAAACACCAGAGCAGAAGTGGGGCAGTTGCATAATTCCTCACACTGAGCAAATCTTCTCAATATCTGTTTGGCTTTTCATTTTCAGTTTGTCGTCAACGCTTCTCCATGGGCAGCACTTGACTTGAATTCAAAAGATCTGGCTGATTTACCACAATGTATTCTGTTTCCTGCCTTTCTCCTCCTGGCACATTTCATTACCCCCCCCCCTCTCTCTTTAGCAGGTAAATGAGTTGTGTTGATCACAACAATGATGTAAGGTTCAAGTTAATTACAGGTAGGGTAAGCAATTAATTGTGATGTGTGTGTTAAGTGGCTATGCACGCAGTGTGTGTGTGTGTGTGTGTGTGTGTGTATATATGGGGCAGCAGATAGGAGGAGGCCAGTACCTCAGGAAAGTGAGTACAGAAAATGAGTTCACCTTTTCCCTGCGTGTTATACTATTAATCTGGGACAAATATGAATGGTCTTTGAATCATAAGTACATGTGAGGATACACGTGTTAAATATGCTGTCTATTAAGAGTTCAAGGGGACACAAAGGACAAGCTGATATATATGTAATCAGGCCGTAAAAAGGAAATTAACTGCTCCTTTTAATTAAGATAATGGTCAATGCTTTTGTTGAGTATATAAAATAGTTTAACCACTTTACAAAATATTTGAAAAGGGAAATCACAGTTTTTAACAGCAGTGAACAGTGGTAATACCTCATCAATAACAAGCTGCTCATACTCATATATTGATTTTAACAAATGAGTGATGGCGTGTAATGTGGTGGCTGCTGCTAAAATATCTGGTTTCTAAACAGCTACACACTCAACTTTGAAGGTGAAGGGAACAGAGACACAGGTGAGTGAACGTTGGACTTACATCTCATAATTGTTATCAAGTGTTTACGGTAATAAGGTGCTAACAGTTCACACTGTGACTTTGGCAACTTGATTCGTTTTCAGTAAAATGTACCTGATTATTTTACAAAAAAGGGTTAGATGGAAATCTAGGTTGAAGGACTGTGATCAATGAAAGCAAACAGGCTTTTAAATAGTGGCAAAGGAAATCCTTCTGCAGTTCTACATGATACAACCGCCTTGCTTTGTGGGAATGTATAGTGCCAGTCATTAAACTGCACTGCCGAGTACCACCTACCATCCAACTGTCTCTCACTGATCTAATGCAAGTCTCCCTGCTCCGAAATCCACATGACTGAAAAATGCCACATGGCACAAATTTTAATCCCTGCAGGTATCTGAAGGGCTTCGGTTTCGTGGCACTGCCAAAAAGCTGAAAGGGTTCAAACAAGGGACTGTGTAGATTAAACGGCCCAATTAATCCCTCCTTCTCCAGCCTAGCAAACTCCAAGTCTAGACTTCAAAGCAGACACAAACTTGAGGACTTGAGCCACTTGTAAAGTTTTTTTTTTCTCCTTTACGTGTGTGTGTGTGTCTGTGTCAACCTCATGACTCACCGAGGCTTGTGGAAACAACCTCGCAGTCAGAGTGGAGTGACGGTTAATGAACCAGGAAGAAAAGGCTTCCTTGAAGAGGACATTAAAAACAATGCGTTGCATAAACAAACACAACACAGAGAAGTTGCTTTTCTTAACTGAAAAATGTGTGTACGTGTAAATGTATCTCAAAAATGTTTTTGTTTTTTGTTTTTTCTCTGAAGGAAAACTGAACTGGTAATAAAACATTTTGGATATCAAATTTTACATTATGACAAGATAACTGGAAAGACAGAGTAAAAAATGAGCTGACATTAAACGTAAAAATCAGAAAATAAGAGATTGAGATATAGAGAGAAATTATCCTGACCTAAACTACTGACAGCTGAAATGCAAGTAAACATCAGTAAATAACAGGACTGAAGAACTTTTCTCCCATGTTACTCTCCCCTGTCCCTCCAGTGGGATCTGGACACATCACAGGAGGACAAGCAGGGGGTTTCCTAAAATACCTGAGAGCAATCATTACAAATACTTACATTGTTAGATTAACCTTTATCACAGGACAGTCCAAATTATTATTTTGAAAATGGTTAAAGAAAATTAAAATGGTGTGACTAACATACTAACAAAACGGAAGTTGGTGTGTAAACAACAGAGCTTTCACAGCTTGGGAGAGGGAACACATCAACACAAATACACACACAAACACATAGACGGTGGCATTGGAGGGGGGAAAAACTAAAAGCCAAATGTGAGTCAGAGGACTTACAGCAGTTAAACATTCTAACAGGCACAAGCCAACTCTCTGTGTGTGTGTGTGTGTGACAGAGAGAGCGAGATTGTGTGCGAAGCCAGGGAGACAAAAACAAGGCCAGTGAGCCGAGCACATGGTCTGGGTCTAAATATTAGTGTCTTACTGCCACCTATTGACTACATGTGTTACTGCCCTCCCCTCCCCCACAGTGTTGTTGAGCAGCAAACACAGTTGTATACATCACCTTTATTTATGAGAGGAACATGAGGAAGAACTAATGGATGGAGGAGAGAGGATAGAAGAACCACCCCCCACCCCCCACAAAAACAACTTCATAATAAGTATTCAGAGGACCATGTATTCTAGAGCTGGTTCCATTGCCTGAAACACACAGCTCATAATTCCCGAAAATAAATGTGATGCATTTGACTAATGTCTTACTAGTGTGTTAAACTACTTTAAAAACAACATATCCTACCCAATAATTTATCAAACCAAATTTTAGTAGAAGTTCTATGTATTTCACATAGAAATATACTGCATTATTAATGGAGTAATTATGAAGTACATATTTCACCTCACTGCTCTTCACCGTAGTACACTGTAGGACCGTGCCAGCATGGTAGGGAAATAGTGCATAGCAGCACAAATGCAGGCATAAAGAGCTATAAAACAATACATAGAGCTGCTGATATATGACACACTGAGCAGAATACTTCATAGAACTTAGCAGGGGAGAGTAAAAACTGTTGCGCTGCTAAAAAATGGGTATTAATCCAAGGTTTTAACACATTTTGATAAAGTGTAATGAAGTAGGAGAGGTGTGGACACGAGTTCACAGAGGACAGAGCAGATGGTGTCTGCTGGACTTACACAATCGCACACGCACACACACGCCTGCACACACAGACAAACTCTGGTGACATAATAGCACCATGCCAGGTGTGCAGTTGGTGGCCCGCAGTCTGGCACTGGCTGCGAGCTGTGCGAGTGTGTGCGCCCGCGTTTGTGTGTATCCCGTGCTCCCTTTGTGTGAAAGGGGCCCCCTATTCACTAGCCTCCACTGCCAGCTTGGCACTAAATCACAGGACGAGGCGGTACGTGCGCACACACAGTCACACACACACACAGAGACCCACACATGCGTGCGCACACACCACCCTCTGTTGTCTTTTTGTCTATCCTGTGAGAAGAATGAAAGGAGGTCAAACAGGAAGACGGAGCGGGGAAACGAGGGACGGACGCGCTTCAACTGAACTTTAAGAGCAAAAGACAAAGAAAACATATTTAATGTTTCAAAAAGGTAGGAAGGAAAAGAAGAGAACTGTTGTCCTCTCTCATCTAAAGTGACTCTTATACACACACACACACACACACACACACACACACACACACACACACACACACACACACACACAGTATCATCATCGTGTTCATGCATAATCAGTGGTGGTGGAGGTGGGACTACAGCTGGGTTGTCCCAACCTTGCCGGAAGAGACTGCCTGAGGAAACTGTGTGTGTGTGTGAGAGAGAGAGACAGTGTGTGTTCTTCCTATGCTCGTGCATGTTGTGAATAAGAGTGTTTAAATCCAGACATGCAGCATTTACCAACAGCGAGGCTCCTGGCTCTGTTAGTAAACTGACAATAACGCCACCACCAATGAAATGTTTACAGACAGAGGACAAAGAGGGAGATGGCGTTTGTGTGATCAGACGTCAGGGGTGAGACGCGCACTGAAAGTTGGAGGGCAGAGCAAACTGAACGCTGCTCTCCTCCACGTGCATTGTGGCTGCGCTGAACGAGAAAGGTCACCTGTACAGAACAGGCTTTCAGTCACTTCATGGCCGCGCGCCACACTGCCTGTGCAAGACGTGTCACCCTTCCGGTAAATACTGCCAGTTAAAGTACCTGTTGACGAGTACAATACACTGCGAACCAGGCAGCAAATACAGAAGAATCACATCCTCTGGTGTCTTCTGTTCAGTCAGGCTCCGGCACAAGCACGTATCCAGACTGTATTTAACCGAACACATTTTCATTGGGACTTCCTGCAGGCTCATTTGAACCTTGGACTTTGGAAATGTGCGGAGCAGGTTCACAGTAAAGATGACTCAATACTACAGGATGCAATAAATACTTCAGCACTAAGCTTTGCACTGTGCAGGAGCGTTTCTTTTTGTTTTCAAGAGTCACTTTTTCTCAAATGCACCTGTCACTCGTTTGGTTGTGTCGAGGCTTTCATTGTCACTCTGAATATTGAATCTCAGGGCTGCAGAATTTGTTATTTATTGCGCGCGCACGTCAACCTTCCTCCTCATCTGCCCTTCAGCACCAAACACATGCAGGTGAAAAACTGTGAGAGAGAGAGAGAGGCAAGGCCAACATCGTCCAATTCCATCCCAGCAGAAAAATGTAAATGTGGCGCGTGGGATTCCTCTGGACGTCCCAAAAACCAACATTACATAACAGAATATCCACTTGCATGAAAGGTGGATGTAAAGACCGACTGCCAAAGGAGGAACACATCAAACATACTGGCCCAAGTAAGTGTTCTGTTCAGCACTTGAATCCCTAACGAAAACAGCATGTTCAAATGTCCATCATAAAACTCTAAACCATGGTTCCAGGCTACATCTGTGTTGTCTGCTCGATTGGCAGAAACCACCCTGACCCTGAAGTGACCCCATAAAGAAACAGACACAAGCGTTCTCAGCTTTCTCGGGCTGAGAGGTGAGTGTTTCTGTGAGTAACGGCTCCACACCGGATCGGCCTGGTTGAGCTGTTACGAAACCAACAATAAACTGGGAACTACTTGGATCATCATTTAGTGAAGTTCGTGAAGTATTTCTCACAGAACTTAAATACTACCTGAATAATAGTATGAATGTTGTCTGAGTACTTTCACTTATAATACTGGAAGTACATTTTTGTGGTAACACTTCCACCAATATTTTCAATGCCTGGACTTGTACTTGTAATATTGTTTTTTAAGGGCATGGGTCATTTCTGAATTTGTAATACTTAATAATATCAGTTTCAGATTACTTTGAAATTATGATATTTCATGGGACAGTTACCAGACCAGATAACGGATCTAACATCATTGGAACTGGGACCTGCACCCTGATGAGTAGAAAACAGCATCTTGCTCCCCCCCATGTTTGAACCTGTATTATTGTGACAAACAAAGCTCATTATGAAGCAAATTGAGTCAATAAACTTTAATCTTAGGACTAGTTATCTCTCCTTGTTGCTTCAGTACAGAGTGTTTGAACTCAGCAGTCAGTTTTGAAACGACTGCGTAGCTGGAAAACATTAGCAAGTTATCGGACAGCAGGAGATTCAGAAAATCTATTTGTAGCTTTCTCCGCAAGAGCTTTCCCAGAGGATAATGAATTTGACCGCCTCCGTACACGCACACAGAATTTGTTAGTGCTTGCTTGCTCAGCGGTTTTCCACAGTCTTTCCAATAGTCGGCACTTTGATGGCAGCGAGTCAACTATGATCAATGTGCTTCTATCAATATGAGGTCTCTTTGCTCCTCTGCCTGTATCTCTATTGCCCAATCTCAATCAATAACAGGCAAATTAGAGGCAGGTTTTCTTTTAATCATATGACCTCCATCCGTTTCGCCCGGCTGTACGCGTTTCTCCACTCTGCAGAGAAAACACCTGATAGTATCGATACAGCTCCCAAACACATGCACATTCTTCCATCTGCTGTGACCCTGTGACTCTGCCTCCTCTCAGTCCTCCCGCTTTCCTCTGCTGACCGTCGCCGTTGTTTTTCTGCTAATTGAATCTAAAGGTGTAATTTGGACGTACCTCGCTAAAATCTTACCTCAGCACCCGACCCGGAGGAAGCGCTGACCCTGAGAGTATCATTCCTGGCAAACTTTGGCAGCCCCCTCTGCCCATGTGTCACACAGCCGCAGCCGCAGAGGTAAACGGGAGCTGACACCTGTCACAGATGTTGGAGCTGGCCAGCAAGCATGCCCGCATATCTGTCTATCTTTGGCTATCTGTCATGTGTCATCCGGCTGGAGCCGGGGAGCTAAGCAGTGTCATTTCTGCTAATATCTGTGTTCGACACTGATGCCGTCAGTCACGTGGAAACGAGAGGAAAATCAGCGGATATCTGTGGATATTACTGGATATATTTGCCTTCGATGAATGGCATTCGCATAAAAAAGGATGTGTGATGTGGAAATTAAAAAGGCAACTGGGAATGTGATTATAGCGTCAGCTTCATGTGCAGAATCCAGCCGTTGCATCAGGCCTTCTCATTTCATTTTGCACAGGGGAGAAAATCTCCAGCCTATTAAAAAAAATGCAATTGTTGTCATTAAGGCTTGAATAGTGACTTGTCAAATGCCAACACTCAGTGCAGCCCCAAAAATTAAAGCTGTGTCCTGATTGCTGAGACACATGTCACACACTAATGTGGTGTGTCATGTGGGAGTGATAGCAGTGAGTCTGTATCTATGACGCGTCACATCCTGTTTCAGACTGGGCTGTTTCAAAAACATCCCGCTGACAGTTTAAAATGACAGGGCGACAGCCACATTGGGAGGGGGGGTTTGAGGATGGCAACAAAAATAGAGAATTCTCTCTCGTACACAGCTCTGGCTGCTCTCACTGTCTGACTGACTGGGCCAGTGTCTCCTGTTCTGTTTCACAGGGGCATCAGGTATCTGTCCAGTCCATGGATGTTTTGTTATGTGTCTTTGAATAGGAGTATTTTTATTAAATCCATATGAGTTTAAAGCACCGAAATATTTGAATTAAAAAGACATGAGGGCTGTTTTTCACTCTGCATTTTCTGTGTTCACCTCAACAACGTGACTTTTTCAACTGCTCCTCATGGCCCAGGCACAGAGGTGTCAGGTAAGAGAATATTTAAATTACAGTCACATTAGATGCTTCCATAATACTCCATTTAACGGCTTTGATTTGGACAGTAGAACCTTCTCATGTTGCAGGTTGAGTTACATTTTGATTTGTGTTGCAACTGGATATTTATCATCAAGTCCCAAAACAGATCCACACCTTGCTTTGCCCTGCAGGGTTTTACCAGCCTGTCCGTCGCAGTGGAAGAACAACCCTTCTGACGGACAGGCCTCACATCCCAGAGTCAACCCTGTCACTTCAGCGAATGCACTGAGGGGGGGATTCGTTTGTGAATTTTAGATTTCTCTGAAACAGTAAAAATAATATTCAAATCATTCAAACTGGGATTATTGGGGCGAATAATGCAAAGGTTTAAGTTTGACATGCATTTGTAAATAATGAACATATTGTGGGCTCCTGATTTCTACTCCTGCTGTTCTGGAAGACAGAAAAACAACAGGGAGATGGAAGCTGGAAGTGAGTTTAAATTTAGAGGACAAGAGGAGAGACAGGTGGAGTCCAACAGTCACTGGTTTGCAGGCAGGTTGCTGGTGGATGTAGGCTGTTTACCTCCCGTCCACTGTTCTCACCTCATGGAGAACGCTGCCATCTCTGCAACCGCTCACCCAGAAGAATGTGATTAGATATTTCTCTACTTCTGGCTGTTTTGCACAATTCTGATAAAACACACACACACACACACACACGCCAACCCACGCACAATCACAGTTTCCCTGTCTCTGTCACAAGGCATGCAGACCCCGGCTCTCTCACGCTCACAAACACGCGCATACGCACATACACTTGTCATTTCCTATGACATCCCCAGCCTCCATTACCTGCATACATTAACAGACCTCTCTGATGTTAAAAATTATCCATTCATACATTTGAATAATTCAGATTATTTTAAAAGCTGTGCACTCACTCACTTTTTCTTTTTTTTCCAGATGGAAAGAGAGCTATTTACCTCAAATCGCATTTGAATAAATCCCATAAATCCTTTCAAAGTTCCCTCAGATAAACCAATCAAATACCCCCAACGCGGGCTGACTGCCCAATCAACATTAGCATTCATACTTGCAGCTTTTTCCACTGTTATTATTCAAAAGACATCAAATAGCAAATCAAATTTCAGTGGGGGCCCAATTTGTCTGAGATAAGAAAAAGGTGACTCAGAATGAGGGAGAGAAGCAGGGGCACTGCCGTAATGTAATTCTAAACCCAACAAAAATATTTGACAGAGTAAACAGCGTCCCTCTGCTTCATAAATGTGGCAGATGATTCTATTTGCTCAACAAAAGAGACACACATTATATGTGACATGTGAAAAAAATATATTTGATGGCCTCCTCCCAATTATTCCTGAGATGAAACTGGCTTATCACGCTCGCCAGTGTGTGTGTGAGACACACAACTATAGCATGGTCAACAGAGATAAAACAACTAAACTCAGTTGGAAAACAGTGAGTCTTACTGTGGGCATCGCCCATTAAATAAGAATGTGTTTTGTTTACATGAGATGAGAAGAGATGCATGGATTGGAATGTAAAAAAAAAAAAAAAAAAAAAAAAAAACAGGAGACAAAAAGTGTGTAAATCAGCACATTGACCAAGGAGGGTACATTTTTTAAAGATGAACCAAAACATGTGAGTGAAGATGGAGCCATATGCAGAGCTCAGTGTGAAGGGAGATAAAAGGTTCACTGAGTGTAAAACTGAGTGTAAAGCTTCTGGCTGCATCCACCACAGAGAACAGCGGAGAGACAGTGAAACCTTGTGTGTCTCCTCTCTCGTCGCCCATCTCTGTGGAAATCAAGACAGGCGGTAACCTCCAGCTTCCTCTTTCTCTGTTTTGAAAACAACTAACCGTCTCTGACACTCATGCTTCCTGTGTTTTAACGAATGACAAACGCACATATCTGAGCTCCAAACTGAAATTTCAACCACTGGTGAATCAGAGTTATGTGATGCTTGAGCACATGTTGCTTTTGTAACTTGTTAACTTATTTATTCAGTTATTCATTTGTTCACTGATGCTGTGGCTACATTTTAATTGGATGAGGGTTTTTTTTATGATTGCGACACAAGCAACACCCTGGGTGAATATTTACATTGCAGGGTGTAGTAATAACAGTGCTATGAGTCATAAAACAAACTTCTTGTCAGTACGTTTCACACATAACTTCTCTCAGACAAGTTTAAAGGGCAGGTGTATCTTTACCCTGCTCTGTCACCCACAGCTCTCTCTTACTCTCTGACACACACACACACACGTACGCACATCGACCTAAGTTCAAGCAGCTGGTGAGTTTGCCCTTCAGTGCCCACCCCCGGGCACTGCAGTAGTATGGATGCAGCTGTTTTAAAGAGTTCTGGAAGGGATTTAGAAAAAGCCATGGCCTTGTCAAGGGTATATTCTCACTCTTTATTAGCCTGATATAAACTGGAGCGGTCCACAGCCCAACAATAGCACTCGGTTTAAAAATCCCAGACACCCTAACCCTTGGCTGTAAAATTCTGTCCAGCGTCTTTACAACTCCAGACTCCAGGTTTATGTTTCAGCTTCATACAGATACCTGTAGCAACACAACTACAGCCCACTGTGTATTTTGGACACAGGGATGTTGTCAGTTTGCAAACAGCCCGAGGCCGGTATAAAAACAACGTGGTGTTCCCCACTCTTGCAAATCACGACTCTTGAGTGGCACACGTTTGTGTGCCAACGTTAATCTGACGACAGCTCAAGACTACTTCCTCAGAGCACAGCCCTCTGAAGTCAAAAGGGAGTCTGTTGTTTAAACAGTAATGCGAATGTGCCGCCTTAGTGTCAGCCATTACAAAGGTTCCTAAATGGGTTGCACCAACAAGTGTGGATGATGCACTGCGAGTAAGAGGCAGCTGAGTCTTTAATCAAACCGGATAATTGCAGTGATGCAGGCGTGTAGGTAGAACATTGTTAGAGAAGATAAATGTCTGCAGAAGAGAGCTGAGTATCACCATGAACAATGAGATTTTCAGAAAGAGCAGAGAGAGGAACTGTCCCATGATAAGCAGCACATTTGTTTCCTTTAAGCTTTTTATCTCCATCATCACTGTCAACTTGTAAAATGAATCATTTATCTGAGGCAGTATCTGACATGAATGTGACTGTAAAATGAATAGAAGAAAAAGAGCTGCGATTTGATCATATTTAAAACATTCACGGTCAAATTCTCAGGTTGAATGACGTTTAAATCATGTGCATGAGCAATGAAATGCTAATGGGATGAGACCTGGCGTTGTTATTCTCTGGGCACGAAGATCCCAAACGCAACATCTGACGTCATTGAACTCTATGAGCAGGTTTGGGTGTGTTAACACAGATATACACATTTACAAAGATGCAATAGAGATTTTAGATTTAATACCATTCAAAAAATTAGGCAACACCAATAAAGAGAAAAAAAAAAAACATTGAATACTAAGTAATATACGCCAGTCAAAGTAAGATTTGTGTTATCAATGTGTAGATTTGCCCTTGACTGACCTGCCTGGGGCTCTAATAGGCACATGGCCTGCTGTGCAGTTGGGGATTCTGGGAGTCTACTCTCAAGGAACAGATGCCAGGGCACAACAGCTGTTCATCTGGCATCGAACTCGAGCCAACTGGCCGGACCTTCTACCCAAGAACAAAAACATCAACATGTGTTACTAAAGCCTTGGCCCCTCTTAACAGGACAGGCCCACAAACCGGCACAAACACGGACAACGCATAAACACAACGCACTAGGGCTGGTGATGGAAACAATAAATAAACACAGAAGTGACATAAAACTTGATGCCACCAGCTCCAACAACCACATTTAATCACAGACACAGGGAAACTTTTTAAACACACCACTGCCTCTTAATCCAACAGCATTTTCACAGCACAAGTATATATATAAACATATTGATCACTGGACAGTCTGCGACCTTTATGTGGAATGATGCAGCATCTTTGCACCTGATTCCACAGTCATGTGTCAAAGAGATAATGGACTCACCCTGGAAAGACTGTCTGGCTCTCTCCACTAGTTCCTCAATGGGATAACTGGCCAGGTCTCCTCTGGCGTGCTTGGTCTTGCAGTAGGTACAAGCATTGAGACACCTGCACACAGGACCAGAGGGACAGGGACAGAAATGAGAGATATTACAAACTGTTAGAGCAAAGAATGACACGTCATCACTGCACTCTGGGTGATTAGAACAACACACTGCACAACATCATATGTTGTATGATTTGGGGGCTCTGAAGTAACTGTTAGACAATCTGACAGACAAGAGCTGTGACAGTTTACTTCACAAATGTCAAAAACATTGATTAAAATTAAAATTGTTGTTTGTTTGAACTTGTTATTGTCATGTGTTAATTAAATGTATTTGAATTCAGTTTGTTTGGTATTAACTGTTCTATGCTTAACACTTGCAAGAGCTCCCCTAGACAAGTATTTATTTGTTTCTGATCAACATTTTCTAATAACATCAAGCTGATTAATTAAATCATGTACAATGTTCCATCTCAAAAGTCACCAATCCCCTTCTTGACATATTCAATTGAAACAATTAAACTTGGTTTGCGTGAAGATGACATGAGACTTCTAAATGAATCCTGCGCGTACACATGGAGAAGGAAGCAGGGAGTAAATACATCTCTCTCTCTGCTAAACTGTTTAGGACTCCAGCTTGCTCCTGAATAACCCTGCACAGCTGCCGTCTCTCTGACTGAGACCAGCAGAGGCCAGATTAGACTCAATGCTTTTTTTTCTGGGTTTGACAAAGATTCATTCAATAGGACTTCGAAAGCAAAGAAGCAAGAATATATTTTAATTAGAAACTAAACAAGAAATTATGCCCCCCCCCCCCGCTAGATCTGCAAGCATTGCGTGTTATTGACTCTGGACGAGTCTTTATTTAGGATGAAGGGGGCTTTTCTTCTAAAATCACCCATGAGAAGAAGAAGAAAGGCCACTGTTCAGAACACTTTTGGTATTTACTCCATTAGGGTTCAATTTCTGACCTCCGATTTTTCATACTGTAAAAATACACTGCAGTCATTTCTTCTCACTCATTATCCCACTTATGGTGTAACATTTCTGGAGACAGTTGTTAGTTGCAGTTGTTGCAAGAAGATTCTGCTCAGGGAAGTTAATGGAATTACAGAAATGCAAGGATTCAGTGAAAGGAGAAATCCTCTTTTCGATGCACAGTCAGCCTGGCTGTAACGCTGCCGCACCAAGAGTTCAAACCACATGTAAAATAACAGTGATGCAAAGCACTGCCAATTTACCATAAGCGGAACACAGCAAGCCGAATGGTTTTCACTCAAAACTCCAAAACACTTATAAAGAAAACAGCATGACCATCTATTAACAGAATTGCTAATACCAGAACAAAGGACCTTTTAAGTAAAGTGTCACAATGATGAAATGTGTTTCATGTGGGATTTATACACCCCAGTGCAATAACAGAAACATCTCAGTAATGATTAATCACCATCAAGCGCTGTGATATAGGGAAGCGACTGTGAGACTATGAAATCAGACTGCTGCAGATAATGAGCGTAAACCCTGTATCTGTCCATGGCAGACTCATGGAGGAACGAAAGGGATTTCCCCTGAAGCTGAAACTGGTAAACAACTCGTAACTGCTGCTGGACTCCAGATACAGTTATTGTCATGTTTACGTGAAGTGTGTGTTAGCTGCGTCACAGAGATCCCATGTTAGTCATTAAGAGGGATCAGCCAGAGTTTAATCGTCATATTTCACTACAGCACCTACTATTGAAAATATAATGTCTTTAGAAAAAGTGCAGCCGAGTAAAATTATTTTATAGAATTGTTCAATGTAATAAATGATACGTGCAGGCAGCCCCCCCCCCCCCCGCACTCTCCTACTCACAGACAAACAGGAAGTGAAGCAGACATGAGCATCCTCGAGCTGTGGCAACAAAAACTTTGAATTCAGGATTTTCAGCGTCCAGTGGAAAATGATTAGAGCTGCTGCTTCAGTTTGAGAGGTAAAGCAGCAGTTGGTTTGTACCATGTCAGAGGTCCCAGGGCACACATTTAAAATGGAACAAAGTCAAACTTTGAATCCACTCCCAGCATGAGAAGTGCAACAGCTGGGAGCTCAGGGTGAAATTGACCGGAATGATCAGGATTCGTGAGCGGACATTATTGATCCATAGCTTAATAACAACAAATGTGATCGTCTGTGTGTGAAGAGCGACAGACACAAGCAGACACACACTCTAGAGGAAAAGCTGCAGCACGCATACAATCAAACTTATATCCTGTGCCAAATGTTTAAAATTAATCCAAATTCAAGATCCACCAGTTTGTTTATGTTTAAATGTTTATATTGTTTTTTTTTGTAAAGGTTCCATTTCCTCTTTTTACCCCCAAATCTATCAGACCAGGCAACATCTCCATGAAGTACGCAGTGAAACACCTCCAATATCTTTATAATCATTCTGAAACACATCTGAAACGCCAGGAGCATTTTTTAATGTCACCATGGAAAAAAATCAATCCATCTCGCGCTCTCAGGGTATTGCTTTATCCTAGTTGAGGGCACTAAAGATGGCAGCTAGGTCACAGGACCTCGCTGTGGAGAAAACACAGACAGATGGGGCCCTGCATGCACGCACACAAACACACACACTTACACCACCAGGGGGTCCATCCATCTTAATGTGATCAGGCCCAGCTGAGTGGATCACACCAACATTAATCTCAAGAGACAGTCAGTGGCCAGTTGGGTGTGTGTGTGTGTGTGTGTGTGCGCACATGCTGCTGCTGAACATTCATCCAGTATCACAACAGCGCATTAGCGGTTTCGACCTCTCCATCAGCCTAAACAGACTGCGACAAGTAGTCAGCACCCTTAGACTAAAAGTGACTGAAGGAGAGGAGCAGTGTCACTCTCTTGGACACACACACACATCTGCTAGAGGAGACGGGAAGAAAAGAAGTGAACAGAGGACAGAAGTTGTATCTTGATTTCATCCAGCAGCATGGAGCAAGCGGTTTATGTGACTGCAGCTCTTAATGACAGTAATTCAGTGATTAAAACTGGAAAAGAGAAAAAAAAGACTTCAAGAATAGTAAAAAAAAAAAATTCTCCACCTCATTTAGCCTCCATCCATTCCCTTCTTTCTTTTGGTCTTTCCTCCCTCCCTCATGTTTCTCCCCACTTAATTAAACCACAGAGGTAGCTGTTGTACCTGACAACAGTGTAGTTCATCAATGTGTTACAGTGAGACAGACTGGCTCTCCATCGTGTGTGTGTGTGTGAGACAGAGAGGGAGACTATTGTGTGTTTGCAGCCTGGCAAAGGTAACAAAGAAAGGAAGGCCCAGAGGTTTTTCTATACATCTGTAAACCTCCCTCAAGAGAGAGAGACACACACACACACACACACACACAGTATAATGTGCTCCCATGTGCATCTTGGGAGAGAGTTGGAAAAAGGTTTTCCCGCTGATAAGCATTTAGGGTCTTCACATTAATTAGAAAATTGCTTTGCGCATAAACAAATTGGGCAATGTGTGCATTAATGTGAGAGCCAGCGTGTGTGAGTGTGCACGTGCATGGAGGCACAGTATGTATTCTGTCAGCTTGAAGATGCAATTATGAAAACAAAGCTTTAAACTGTTCAGGGAACTCTGAGCGCTGTGTAAATTGTGAAGCCAGATTATTCCTCACACTCATTGTTGAGAGTGGGAGCCGGGCGGATGCCACGAGCCAAACAAAATCACGAAACTGCGATCATATGAGCGAACAATGCGCCGAGCCTGTAAGTTTACTATTAGTGTCATCTCAAAGTCAAAGTTGGAGGCTGCAAAATAATGCAGAGTCAAGGAACAAAGACTAATGACACAAAGGAGCAGAGACCTATTAGGAGCAGAGAATGGAGGATGATTAGTTATTCAGAGAGAGGTTGGCAGCTAAATCCAGTTTAGCCTTAATATCTCTGTCACCAGAGAGAACCTGCCTGTATTCAAGATGCAGAGGAACTTTGAATGAACACAAATTATCTTGTGGGACTTGGACAAAGACAGTATTTTTTACATCTTACATGGGGGGGTTCTAATGTTGAACTGTAATCAGGATTAGGGATAAAACAGGTTTCAGCTCTTACAGCTTGTGGAGATTAAGTTTCCTGCATGGAACAGTTCTTAAAAAAAAAAAAAAAAAATGAATGTGATGCTCTAAGTACAAACTGTGCTGCAGCAGTAGGTTCAAGGTAGAAATATACATGGGGGGGTGTCTCTATATACATGCTTGTGTTTGACTGATGCCTCAAAGTTCTCAAAATAGGAGTTTGAAAGAGAGAATTTGAGAGTCAGTTTCTTAGAAGGCTGACAGAACTCAAAGTTTGAAACTCACTGTTTACACAGAAATTACTTGTTATGAGCATATTCTGAATATGTTCTCACAGCCATTCTCTCACAAAGAATTGTTTTTGTATGTGTGTGTTGGATAAGTGTCTGCGTATGTGCCTGAGAGTGTGCCTCTCCTTTCATCTGTGACTCTGTGTGTGTCTGTGTATGCGTGTGTGTGTGTGTCCAAATGCAGCTGAGGCCCATTTCTCTCAGTGTTCAATTCAGCCTTTGTGTCTGACCTCTTGAATTTTGTTATTTAGTCTCGTGTTCCCACTGCTGCACACTGAAACATCTCAGTGTGTGTGTGTCACATGCTGACCTTAGACTTCAGTAACTACTATAAGCAGCCTTGCTTGTTGTTTTGACTGGTGAGAGACGACACGTGCTTGTGTGTGAAACTACAGCCTCGAGTCTGCGGAGGGGCCACGACTGTTTTCCCAACTTCTTGTTTTGTCTGTGGAAAAACCTCAAGACGGTGTTTGTACTAGATCTGTCCGCCCATTGTTACTGGACATGAATGGCACCATGTTTACTTATAATTGAAGCACCAGTCTACTGATGAAGTGGGAGAGGAGCCGAGCTGAAGTTTGACTCTGCAGAAGTTACGTGAAGGCTTCATAAGAAAGTCGACAGTCTTTGCTGTAATGTATTATTTCATGTTTCAAGGATCTGTAAAACCAGATGTAAAAGCAGATGGATAAAAGTACGACCCAGAAGACGTTTTGAATTGAGTGGTTTCTGAACCCATCAATGAGGGTCGGCAACAGAAAGCAGTTGTTTAGTACTGTGTATTTCCCCACAATGAACAACAAGCATGGCAGCATGAAGGACACCGGAACAATGTTCTAACATCGTCCTTTCACAATGGGACTTTTTCAACTCTGTGACATGGGTCAATAGGAACACAGCTGAGAGCATTCTGCCACAATACATGGCTCTTTCAAGCAAAAGAAAGTGTGCATTGAACACAATGCATCCACCACCCAAAGTCTCCACTCTCCTCAATCACAAGCACTTCTTTGTCAGAGACACACCTTGAACAACAGTCTCTGCTCAGGACCTCTGACTTTGCCAATGTGACCCAGTAACCATCTGAACAGGGAGCATCTTGGATTCTGACACCTGCAGAACATAAAACATGTTGTCTGATGCACAGAATGAGATTTATTTATCCATCACAGTTTGTTTCATTGGTTTCAAAGTGGGGTCAACCTCAAAATGTAAAAAGACAACTGAGTGAATATTCCGTGTTCTAGTCTGCTAATGATGATGATGCTGTAGCCCTATTGGAGATGGCTGTGGTACAGGCCCTGCAAAGCATCACCTCGGGACATAAGAAACTGCTGAGATGTCTTTAGGTAATTACACAGTATACCATTAGTTAAGATGATGTTACCAGTGAGTCACAGGAAGAGCTTAGGTTCTGGGTTAATGTTTGTGTCTGACAACTGTGGACCATTTAACTCTCAGGAAGAAAACATGTAGGAAACTGGTTTGTGTAAGCCTGTTGGATGATCAGTGTGTGTGTGTGTGTGACACTGGAGCTAATTCAGTTACTCGGGGGTTCTGTAGTGTAATGCCCTGTAATGACGCACAATCTCATTTTGTCCAAGCAGACACATCCATCTTTAGGATTTACTGAGGGGAGCAGAGACGCTCCTGGTGCATGAGTGCAGGGGGAACAGTTGATGGAGCGCACGTGTGTGTCTCTGGGGCATGTATTTGTGTGTTTGTGTGTTAAGCAGTGGGAAAGAGGGAAATGGAATAATATGTTCAGACCAGTGGAGCTGAAAACTACCCATACACTGGTTTGATAAACAGCAGGGAAGGCCACTGTGGTTAAGGTGTGTGTGCGTGTGTGCGCCACTTGAAGAGTGTCTGCATATGATCATGTGCTATGAACAGGACAGAAAAATCGGTGTGTTTTTATGTGTGCTCAAAGTCAAATAAAAGATTGTGTGTGTACATTGTGCATCCATGCGTTCCTCCAATAATCCACATGTACGTAATCAGAAACCCTGGTGTTAACACCCTTCACTCGCCTGTAACTCTACATCTCTGAAGCACATCAACACATCTCCCCTGTGTTTGTGGAACTGCTTCCTTAGCACAAAGGTTTTCACTTCTCCTCAGGGAGGAAAAACAACACAAAAGAAAAAGGAGGATGAAATCATTGACCAGCGACCAACAACATGGAAATACAGTCAAGCAGAGCGGTCTAAGTGGCATTTACTTTTAAAATGATATGGACAAATTATCTGTATGGACACCCCACTGGTGGAAATTAGAAGTGGACTTCTCATCTGCTTCTCTGTGGCAGCTCACATAAACTGGCTCCTTATTCTGTTAGGCCGCGCTCCCTTTCTCTCTGCAACTGCCAGAGAAGACCACATACAGTTGGCCTGATTCAATTTGCTTTTAACCCAACTAATGAATTCCCACTCCCCCACCCTTTCCTCCTTAGACCTCATTCCCCTCTTTCTCTCAGGCTGACACTTTTATCAGCAAAAAGACTCTTTTCTACTAAAGTGACTCCGCTCTTCCTAGCATGACATGTCTTAGTTTGTCACCAGTGAGCTTGCCTGTGTCTTTTTCACCCCAGCACTCTGTATCACCAAGAGTTCAACTGATCCCCAAAAAGAAAGTCTTGCACTGAGGAACGAGACAAGAAACCGAGAGTGGATCTGTATGAACAGGTTCCGCAGACATGAGATGGGAGCATCACACAGTAGCTGCAGCACTGACAGGATGTGGTGTTGTAAAGAGATGTCTATTGTCTATTCACGATCTGATGTTTGCATCACAAGTTAGGGGAGACAAACCAAGGAGGTTTTGATCTTCATAAAGCAAACAGAAGCTTATCAGAAAGATACAAATAACAGATAACACATGGAGGGAGAGAGAGAGAGAGAGTGTGTGTGCGTGTAAGCTGCTGCTCTTTGTTCTTCTAGCTGTGTCAGTTTCCCATTTATTAATTAGACTAAGATATTTATTTAAACTAATAATAAAATACAGATCTCTAACTTTGTGTTTTCCACAAGTGCATCCAGAAATCCATCTAAGAATGTTTCTGTCACAACCCTCAGCAGGAAGTGACATGCCTCCACTTTACCTCTGCACAGCTCTCTGCAGACAGAGCGACCTCACCCTGACACCTGCCGAACCTGTGCCGCTGTCAATCAGCTCCATCGTACATGAAGGTGCAAAGTGTGACACGTCGCAGTGCATTCAGTAGAATAAACCGCCTTCACACACTCATAAACACTTATGGCAGACTGAATCATCTATGTGCCCCTAAACACTGTTTTCACACTGAAGCGTTGAGGACAGTCTAAATACACACAGTCGACAAGTTCGGCTGTTTCCCACTATCTAAAAGTGCACGGATGTGCACATTAACACTGCAACACACACACCACCCGATGGTCCTGCTCTGACAAAAGTGACAGAACATAGACTTCTGTTTAAAGCTCTGACCATGAACCCTGTCTAATCATTAGGGGCCGTTATTATTGCAAGCTGAAAAGGAACCATTCCACTATTCCTACCTTTTCATTACCAACTTCAAGTAAAATAGTTTTCTGTCTGGAGGTATTATGTTAGCGAGAGAGAGCATTCATCCAGGCTTTCAGACATGAGCTGAAATCCAGAGATCCTCAGGAGTTTCTCTGCTGGGACTGCTGCGTATGGACGTAATACAAAGGGGGCGGGTAGAGAGCTGTGGTTAGAGGCATCATTTAACATGCCACAGATACAAACATCTAAATAACAAAACAAAAATCAGGATTAAGATGCATTGCCATTTATGAAGACGGACGAATAACATACAAAAAGGTTTGTATTGAAAATGGCCAGCAGCAGCATTGCGCTGGTTAACAGAACCATGTGATCTATGCAGCAGTATGAATACGTCCTGTCCCCACCCGAATCCTCCAGATGCTTTGTTGCTGATGTTAATGCAAGTGTTTATGAGTGAAAAGAAAGTCAAGACCCAGTTCCTTCAGAGGGCATGTCTGGGAACAGCTCAACAGGAGAAGTGAGATACGAGAAGTACTGTTTTCACGGTAATAAATTTACTTCTGACAAGCAGCACATTGCTACTGCTGCTGCGGTTGTGGCTTCACAGTCAACTTCTCACCCTGCTCCTGCTCGTTCTGAGGCTTATTGTTTCACTCGGCATCTACACGTCTGTGACCCCAGATTTAACTTCTCCCTCGGCCCGCCAGCGCCGCGAACGCTACACCTTGGGCACAATGGTTAACAGGACTCTATGTAAAGGTCAGGAGCGACGTTGATAAGAGCTATTATTCCACCGTGTCAGCACGGAGAGTGGTGGAGAGAAGTTGTGGCAGCCAGACGCGAATCACAGGAAACAGGCAGCGAACGTAAACACATTCACCGCGCACACGGACACAAAAGCATGCAGGCACTTTGCACTTGGGCTCTGATGTCTGTGTTTACACGGTGTTTGTGTTGCGTTACAGTGATTAATCGTGATTGTACATATCAAGGAATTGGCAGAGATAAAGCTGTGCGTGGGATGAGCCAGGAGCCTCTTTCAAGCCCAGTAAAGAAACAGTAGGAAACATCACAGAATAAAAGATGAGAGAGTAATACTTTCTAGCTTGACTAAAGCGTCCAAAATATTCAAGTTTGAAAAGTCATTACGTATCTTTTCAAAACCCCAGCAATGTGGAATATTCAGCACAGCTTTACGACAAGAATAAATTAGCTATCTGTTGGGTGGATGAAGATGTTACCATTAGTGTCAGAAGGTGAAAGAAAGAAACCGGGGGGGGGGGGGGCGGAACAAAGTGAAAAGGATGAAATAGCGCATGAGCTCCAAGGTTATCTTTTCTACTCCCTTTCTGCTCCCTTCCACCTCAGAGTTGGTGAGGCCTGTGACAAAGAGAATAGGATGCTTCAACTCAACCATAACAAAATCCAGACTGCTGGGTTGAATTGTATTAAATCTGTGGTTCTATAAAAGAGAGTTAGCAGAAACCCATACGCACATTTTAATGGAGAATAATGAGCAGGTTGTGACCGAGAACAAATAGTGTAATATTTTCAATGAGTCATACTCTATGTAATGAAATCAAAATTGTACATATTTTAGAATGACTGCCTTGTGACTTAACTTTCATGAGAACATAAACCCTGCTGTCTGTTAGAAAGAATGCAGATTTCAGTTCCTTGATCCTGTCGCGTGCGTTCGCACTACAAGAAACCTGCTTCCGCTGTCTGCTCCCTCTGCCTGCAGGTACAAACGACGGAGGTGGTTATCAGGTTCGGGTTAGAGCACAGGATCATTAACACCTGACTTAAACACATTGCAATAACAATGACAGAGATTGTGACTGCCAAAAATGTGAGCGAATAGAGAACGTGGAAGAGACCGATAATGGAATGAAATGAACTGTAACAGTGGAACAAAGGGCTTTTTTTTAATGCCAGGAGTCTAATGGCAAAGGTTCACACAATCAGACACAGCAACAAATACACACACACACACACACACACACACACACACAAGTTTAATGACCCATTCTGACTGAGTGGCAGTAAATTCCTTGTTTATGATGCTGAAGCATCACGATTCAACTTGCTCACAAAAGGGCTTTTATTGTTGCAGAAAAGACACACACACACACACACACACACGGATATACACAAAGCAAGAAGGGACCATTAGTGTAGCCTGGGGCACAGCAGTCACATACGCACCCGCTTCTCTTCCACTATCAAGTGTGCTAAAACTGGGACACAAAATAGAGCATTAGGCTGACATGAAGTCTTTTTCCAGTTTAGGGCTGAATAAAAAATGAACTCTGCCCTGAGGCTGATCTGTCTGCATAAAGAAGTTATGGAAGCAGCAACACAAGAGACGATCCAAACCTAAACAGTGGCGAGTGCATCATGAGACCAGCGTAACCTCAGCTGCTGGAGTCAACACCAGAAGCAAGAATGCGGACCAGTTCAAAGCACCCACGTCTGATTCGGCCCCATGTTGAAAAGCAGCAATACTTTGTGTATTTCAAGTATTTCTCCTCCATTCATCGCTGACTATTCCATCCGCCGCTGACCATTCAATATATAGACGCAGCCTGTGAATACGCTTTTGTTGTACAGTTGCACATGCAAACTTTCACAAGGTTTAGAGGGACATTTAACAAAGGCCGTTTAATGCTCCACGCGTTTCAATTATTTCTCGTTTTAACGGTTCTTATCAGATGCTATTCCAGGAGCTCACGTTGACGGCTCAATACGCACATATAAAATCTGTGAAAGAGCTTTGTGCCGCATTGTTGCAAATACAAACTTTAATACAACAGAGGTTATGATAGAGGTTTACCTTTTTTTCAAAAGCTCTTTCAAAGTGGATAACTTCCTTGAAAAGAAAAAAAAAAAAAAAAAAAAACCTTGGCTGATTATGGTCACTTCTGTGTCTGTATCTTCACATTTTGACTTTCAAGGTTAGCAAAAAGGTGAAGTGATTAAGGTTTTTGGACGCCTATTCATGGTGGTTAGATTTAAAGTTTGCTATCAGATATGATTATTTGTATTATCTGGATATTTAAAACATTTCACCTTATCTGGGATAAATAATAGATTTTTTTTTTTTAATTAAACACACAGACTACATATAAAGATCCCTCACATCCCACACACATACTGTGTCCACTAGCTTCAAACTAAATTGAACTTTATGAACAGAGCATAATAATGCTAGCAACAACTTCGCGGCAGCACCCTGCATTTGGACTAAGACCTTACAGAACAAATTAAGAGGGCAGCTCATTAATGTGTCAAGTAAAGAGGACCTAAAATGTGCCAATGGCCCAGGAGGAACCTGCCATTGTTCCACTAATACAAAGCCAGAGGGCATGTGAAGACAGGCTGGACTGAGCTGAATGTATTTTCTGTCTGGGGTTTAAAATTAACTTGGGGTGTGGGTGTGTGTGTGTGTGTGTGTGTGTGGTAGTGGGGGGTGGCTTTAATAGGTGCAAATGAAATTAATATGCAACTTAATGAAACTAATATTGTGAATCAATTTGAACGGGATATTACATTTCCTTAGGTAATCCCAAGTGAAACAACGTGCCGGGCTGTTTTGTGGATCTGCACTAATAAAGAGAAGGAAGTGATGGAGTGGATTTAGATGTGGGACTGTACCCAGAGTAATTGGAAATGAGGCAGGGGGCTTCATTTAACAGTGTCTGTGAACTTCATTCATGACAATGCTTTAAATAGTTTAAGTTAAAAAAAATAAAAAAAAAACTTTCTCTGTTGAACCTCAGATACCTGCTGAGAATTCTACCAAGACGAAGGAATGTGTCTTAGCCTGCCCACTGAGAGCGTGACCTCTGACCTCATCCATTCACACTGGCTATTGTGCTCAGTGTGCTGTGATAAGGGTGGTAAACATCTGTTTGTTCCCCCTCAGCATCTGGCAACTAGACAGACACTGAGGAGAGCTAACACCTCCATCGAGGTCCTGCAGCCCCCATATGAGACCATGTTGATCAGTCTCCTACTTTGTAATCATATATATTTCTGTGACTGATGCTCTGAGAATTCAAAAATCCAAATTTGTGGTTAATACACTTCCTAGTTTGCAATTAAAGTAAAAGACCATTTGGATCCTGATTCCACTATCCAGCAGTTGTTGTGTAATCCTGGTAACAAACAGACAGACAAACAGGATCAAGTATGACCTCTTTGGCAGAGGTAATAACAAAAAGATGACCTCTGAAAAAACTATCACTCTGGACGTGGTACTAAATCTGTTGTTTACTTCAGCCCCCAAATCTAAGCATTTGTATGATTTAATCTTATTTTTAATGTGGCTCTAGTGCACTGGAAGTTATGATAAAAATGAAAAGGCATTACTTATAAACCTTACCATATAATCCAGTATTATATGCTGGGGGGATAAATCTATTAACTGCATATAAATGTATATTAATATTTCTTTGCCCTCTTTTTTCCCAAGACATTTCAGGGCCAGGCTGCTCCCCTGTGGAAGCCCTCCATCCTGCAGCGTGACGTTGATCTGACATTTGGCATGAAAACACAGGGAAAGGAGAGAGAGAGGGAGAGATGAAGTGAATGCATGCCACGTGATCACGTACAAACCTGGCAACAAACTTGAGATGTGAAAAGGCCACACACAGACACACTACAAATTAATCGTTTCAAATGTTCTCGTCTGACGCAGAGGCAATCTGAAGAACAACTGCAACTGATGTCGAGCCCGTGTGTGTGTGTGTCAGACAAAGGTCTCTCTGTTTTCATCAGCTGACAAATGTCACGAATGATGTCACTACTACCTCAGAGGAATATTTAAAACAGATCCTCTAAAATATGAGAGCATAAAGGGCACATTCTGTTTTGCCGTGGCACGCTCACACGTGCATACTCACACGCGCACACACATCTGCTAGAGGACCATGTCAAATCAGTGACATTAATGACAGACCAACTCACACAAAAGCACACTATAAGCCTGGATTTCCAGTGACACAAGTGTTATTTGGGAGAGATTTGTCAACAGCCGATTCGGCCCGTCAACATCACGTATCGCTGTAATCCCGTCGGCCTTCCTAAAAGAGTTTCATTTAAAAGAGTGAAGGCGGATTTATTCGAAGCCAGACTGACCCTATTGAAAAACAACATCAAATTCATCTGGATCAGATACAGACCCCCTGCTGGAGGAGGGGCTTACATCTGCACATGCATACCACACCAGAGAAAGACCCACAACAAATGGGCTTGAAGGCCAACAAAGGCACAGAGCAGTGAAAGGGTCGGTCAGTCAGTCAGTCAGGTCCCTCAATCACAAAGAAGCAAGAAATATTCATATCACCCTCATGATTTGATAGTGACTGAGTCAGAGTGAAAGAAGCACTGACAGAAATATCCAAGACACACAGTGGCAGAGAAAGGGCCAGAAACAGAGTGAGTGCCTCCATTGTAGCTATTCATAGCAACAAAAAAAAGCAGGACTAAACCAATCACATGACACTGGTGGCCAATTTTCAGGAATCTTTCACAAGGAAATGGTGGATCAGGCTTTTTAAAACCAGTGTTGAAACAATAAACTGTGGCAGTTTGGCTGAAGGGAGTTCTATTTGAGACACCAACCTTCACTTTTGCCTTTTTAAACATTCTTGACCAGAAGTGTTTCTCTGAGAAGTAGAAGCGGCTGGATGAACAGGTTTTCTAGTGTTAAATTAAAGTCTAACCTAAGACGCTTTAGCCACAAATAAAGCCCTGACAGCGACTCTTTCGGAATTTGCTGCCTTATGAAGGTGAGATGTGTGAGTAAGGCGGATTGGAGTAACAATCTGTGAAACATGAAAGAGAAAAAAAAAAAAAAAATGAAAGGTAAGGGGTATATTTCTAAGATAAGCCCACTTTTATGGAGTGTAATGGCTGTTTTTGTAATTTAATGCAGCTCAAGGCAAAGGTAAATGGGTTTTTATTGAAAGAGCGAGAAACGTGGCAATGTCATCAACACGGCAATGCAATGCATCCTATCACTCCGGACATAATCATAAAAAAACACCTTCTATGGTACGAATGCAGTAATAAATAATGGGTCAGGACCTGAAAACAGGTCACAACCTAGCCAGCAGTGGGTCACTTTCTTACAGGGACCAGAATGTTGCTGCAATTACACCAAGAGGTTCAAGGACACTAATGGAAGTTCCAACTGTACACCAAACAGGCTGGAACAAACAGATGGCCATGTAATGTATGCAACTGCTCAACAGCGATTAGAAGAAGCTGAAGCTTGCTTTCTTGAAGAGGATATGACGACAAAAAGTGAATGGCTGTTTATATAAGGGAAGCTCTGGTCTTACAGGACATAAGTGCTTTGTCCACAAGTTGTTTACTTCCTTGCTTTGTGCGTCGAGCCATTAGTGTATAAACCTTGAAGACATGCAGGGGGATGATTGATGGATTATCATCAGTCGAGGCCCAGCACAGTGGAATTAGTCTGTCGTAACCCTTTTTAACTAGCCCGCTGAGGAAACAGCACATGGGTTAGTATAGACGTGCGGATCTGTAAACAACATGGAAACAGCCCATAAAAGTGTGTTTGTGTGTCTGTGCTTTGCTATCTACAGCTATCTATCTGCACTATAAATCTGGGTTATTGCTGTTTATGGTAAAATAAAACTAAACCATATACAACGGTAATCTTAGTGAGCATTCGTATACAAACTCACTATCAGCAGCATAAAGGAAGATTACCGATAAAATCGAAAAGGAACTATCTCAACCTGTAACTGTGGCCAGGTCTTACACAATGTTGTGCCTTTATTCCGCCTTGCGGGTCTGAATAGAGAGGAAGAATTGGAGAGTGGATTATTGTTACACCTTTATGCTGGCAGCAGAGGAAGTCACAGAGCCAAATTGATGTCTGAGTAAAATGGATATCCACAGAGACAGACACAAATGCTGTTGTGTTACACTTCACGCCTCTGATTCCTGAACAACATGCTATGAGAAATTGCACAGGGGCAGCGGTACAAAGGCCTGTTTGGTCCAGTTTAAACAACAAAGGAGATTTAATGTAACTTAAGATCTTGATCGATTGGCCATTAGTAATCCTCAATATTAGCCATATGTTGCCATTTATATAATTTTTGTTATTTCACAGAAAAAAATGTCTTTTCTTTACATTTATTTCTAAAACATTTTAGGGCTGTTTGTCTCTGCATAGGCTCTGTGGTGACAATAATATGGAACTGGAAACAAAAAGCGAAGACACTTGGGTTTCGATTACATTTGAAGAAGTTGTGGGTTTATATGCACACACGGCGACATGCACATCTCAGGCCGACCATGTGAAATTTGATCCGATTTGAATCACAGAGGCGCTCTGTTTAAGTGGTTGTGCAACAGGAGGACAGCATACACACTCACACGCACACAAAGGCAGTGAAATTCACTGATTGAATTCCCAGTTACGGCTGAATATATTGCTGTATACTTTCTGTTTGTGTGTCTGTGTCCTACCCTGTGTTTATGGAGATGATTTCGATGAGTGGGTTCCTTCTGATCTTGGGCAGGTCCAGTCTCGCTCCTCCAAGTCTCCGGCCTCCATCTTTCTTCTGACCAAGCAGCCGAACCGAGTGGCCTGAGGGCGACAAACATGACTTCATTACATACTTGTTTTCTAATTGAAACTGTGGCTGCCAGTGATCTGCTGATTCCACAGTGATTGTGTGCGTACAAACACATGACAAAGAGAAGTCAAAGTGTTTTGCAGAGGAGTGTATTTGTGCTTAAGCTCCACTGATTTCACCAGAGGAGTTAACAGAGGTGAAAACAATGATGGATGGCTGAAGAAAAGGAAATCTTCAAAAAAAAAAAAAAAGAAGCACTATTTCGTCTTTGACCGACTGCACACAAACAATTCCAAAAGTATCACTCAGTGGATATAACATTGTTACAGAACTAAATGAGAATCGATAACAGAGTCTAATAGCTAATAGCTCAAGATGTCCAGCCTTTGGTGTGTGGAAATGGGATACCGGAGTCTCTCCTTCCCGACCAGCTAATAGGCTACCAGCTAGAAATGTGTGAGATGGAGCCGCTGAGGGATGGAATTGTCTTCCTGTTTTCATCCACTTTACATGGGTCTCCTGGGAGGGTGGGCTCAGGGCAGGAAGCATGGCTATCAATTGGTAGATAAAAATGACAATCTGGCCCAGAGGAGGACAAAGAGCCAATCGGTGAGGCGTGACTGGTCGTAATATCCCAGTACAAGCAAGGAAATGAGAAAACTTCCCTGGTGGAAAACAGCGTGGGACTGGGAGCATGTGCGGCCATCTTTTCCTCAGGGCCAGGTGTCTGTGCAAACGCCATATGTAGCAAATGAATGAGTTCTCTAATATCTCTGTAAGCATCTATCCCTCTATTTCATGATCGATGAAGTTCTCCGTACATTATTTAACAGATTAAATTAAAGGGTCCATCTGCTCTTCAACTGTTGCTTTGAGAATCAGAAGTTCACACAACACATGTATGAGAGAGAGGAGAGAGACGATGAAGATCAAAGCCTACAATTTGTCCAGGTTTTAAGGCCTAAATCTGATAGACATCAACTTACAAATGTCTTTTTAATCTTGGTTATAGTTTTCACTAGATCCAAAGAAAAGTAAATAACATAATAGTAATAATAATAAGACAGGTGACCCAACCTGTCTGCTATGAAGAACGAAAGTGAAATGCCAAAATCACAGACCATGGACTAAAAACATTAAGATAGGATTTTTTTTTTTAAACCTTACCACTAAGAACGATGCGGTTAAACAATCAACTCCCGTTTCCTGTCTGAAAATATTCACACAAGTAATTTCACTTCAGCGCAGGTCTATTGGGTTGTGGTAAATAATAAATGTTTCTTCCAGATTGTTGATATTGTACATTTGTTTCAGATTATTTTAGCTGTGGGAAAATAAAGTAACCCATACCTAATTGCTTACGCAGGCTTGTCTGAAGAAAGCCATTTCCAGGGTGGGTCGGGATTTCCAGATGGTTGTTCCTAAATTCTGACATCGACCATTCTCATAAAACCTGGTAAAATTGTCATTCCCTTCATATTCCTGTAATGTCTTTTCCCTCTAAAACTTAACAGGACCCCTGAGAGAGTGCCTGCCACCCAAGACTCAAAGTATAATCTCAGGACCAGCATGAACTCACACCAGGAGTGCATTGAAAGCAAAATTCAATTTCAGGCCCTTGGGGGGACCAGGCATGAGAAGAGATAGAGTAAGTGACTTGAGTTCTTGAAGAAGACCGAAGAAGGCTGGCATAATTGTCATCTCAATTACAGAGTTTAGAGAGGCCAACTGCTGAGAAGGGCAGCCCCACGTAGAGAAAGACACACACACATCGCTCCATGCTTCATTTTCCTGTAAATGACTGGCCTTCTCTTTTCCCCTTGTGATTTCCCCCACGATATCTTTCCCTGTTTTTCCTTTCTCTCCATCATAAATACAAACCAACATAAATCCTTCTATCCACTCATAACAGCCTATCATATTATGCTAGGGAGGGGGTGCTAGATGGATGGAAGGGTTGATGGATGGATGGTTGGATGATGACAGAAAAAAATGCATCACAGATGAAAGATGTAGCGGCGAGCCAGATGGATGGTTGGATCATGGAGGTGGGGAGCTAAAAGGATGACCTCTTGACCCGGGTCTGATGTCTCATAAGTGGTGGGTCTTGTTGTGCTCCCTGGTTTGATTGTAAAGCAGCAGGCAGGACCGAGGGGGAAAGAGGTATATTGGAGAGATGGAACAGGAGGAGTGTAATGCTTGTCATTTATCCCCCTAATATAACAGGCCATTGGATATGAGCCAATATCTTCTTTTTTTTTAATATATTTACTTTCTGGCCAATTCTCAGAGAAATGAATTTCAGTGGTAAATACCTGAGATGCACATCCAATATATTGCTTAGAATTTCTAAACTGTGACTGAATGCAAATATTTCAAAAGAGTGCTTCCTTTCAAAAGCCATACACGGAGCTTTTGATGCTTGACAATGACTAGCTGCACCACGGAGCTCGCATTTGTACCTGCAGACGGGAGGTCACTGAGCATGAAAAGATGTGCACAACGCCTTCAGATAACTTCAAATATATGTATGAATGCATCAACTTGCCTCTTGGAACCTGCTCTTTATTTCCTCTCCCACTTGTCTTATTTAATCTTTCCGTTCAATAACGTCTTCACGCCCCTGATTTATTTTCCAGCATTAACACACACACAAACAGGTTGTTTATATTGGTGAAATAAGGATCATGAGGTTATATGGATCCAATATAGCCTCTGATCTGAAGCTAAGTAGATACATTAGCCTGTCTAACCTTTGCAGCCCCCTGCTTCTATGTCACACACATACACTAAATCTAAACCGTTGTGATGATAAAAAAAATATATATCAGGTGAAATAGCATCATCTGAGGCTATCAGCTCCGTGATGGAAGATCAATATTGGGAGAGCAAATAAAGAAATTGAGAAATAAAAACAGCACTATAAAGAGAGGGGGACGTCAAATATTTATTAAAGGTGCAAAGGTTAGACTTTCAGGGAAGTGTGTGAGCCTTTAAGATTGAAAACAAGAGTAACATAGTATCTATGATGCATTCTATCTAGGGCTGGATGATATGACTAAAATGACATAACTGCTGCTTTTTTTATCTGCCAATTGGTTTGGAAAATGATGCCAAATGTGTTTGTGGTTTCCATGAAAAATTAACATCTGGCACAGTTAAAGAACGTTCTACACTGTAAGCAGGCAACACAAGAGCGGGCAGCACTTGTAATGTGAGTGGCTGAATAAATCTTAATTACGGTGTGCACGCTCAGCAACCTGACATAACTTCAGGACAAAGGCATGCTATTGTATTTACTATGCAGGCTGTAACTGGAGCTTTATGTTAGATGGATGCCGTATTTACAGTAGTGAGGGGTCCAGCATTGACATTGGATCTGTTCTTCTTGAGCCAGAATAGATAGCCTCATGCCTCGAGAACCAAGGTCATAAAAGCATTACTAGTACTCATGTGGAAAAGAGACCTGCAAGCGTTTTTTGGTGCACCGAAGAACTGTGTCTATTAGCAGTTCACTGAAGTAAGTATTTTAGTAGCCATTACAACAGGCAAATCCCCGAGCTTAAAGGTTTATGCGCAGGCCTCGGAGCTGAAATAACAGTTCTCAGTTTATACGAGGTCATAAAGAACTGTAATGATACTGGGGAAATTAGTTTCTATGGAGGGGGCACAGATGAAGGAAAGGGGAGGGGAGGAGGGGAGAAAGAGCAGGAGGAAAAAGGGGAAGACATTGATAGATGATGAGAAATAGGTGGAGGGGAGAACAGGGAAAGGAGAAAGAAAAGAAAGAAATAAAGTCACTCTGTGTGTGTGTGTGTGTGTGTGTGTGTGTGTGTGTGTGTGTGTGTAGCCAGACGACTTAGGGTAAATGACACATTGTAAAATTAATCCTCAGTTCAGCTGTCCTTCATTAGAGTGAGGCCTGCAGTGTGAGCTAGTCACTCATTCAAACACACACACACAGAGTGTAAACTCAATCTGTTCTTTATTAGAGAACAGCTGGGGGTGAATGACAGCTTGACTGGACACTCTCACACTGTAAACTCTCTCTGACCTTCATTAAACTGTTGAGTGCGTTGGTTCACTAACGGTTTAAATGGATGACCTAATCACTGCCATGTGAGGCCATCCCGCTGTGAGCCACTCAGACAGAGATGACCACTTAACGCGCTACTTAGACAGCAGGACGGAGGGATTCGAAAAACACTTTGCTTTTAAACACACGTCAGTTCTAATCATCAATGGTCGTACTCATCAGTGAAGTCAAGTAAAGTTTTGTGTGTATTGACTTTCACGAAGTTTAAACCATTACAGAAGCAGTAAATAAAGTCCCACTGCGCTTGGACATTTAACACAAAGAACAGACTATTGTAGATGGAAATTAACTTTATAACCTATTGGCCAACATGGCTACGAAATGAAAATTATATATTTGATTGAGATAATATGGTATGTGGAATACAGCCTTGAGGAAGCCAAAGACAAGTTTAAAGGAAAAATATATATATATATATATAGATTTTTTTTATTATTAGTATTATTATGGCAAATCTAATTTCAATATCGCAAACCAAAATATAACTAGAGAAGTTGTGATCTTAAAATTCAGCTATGAAAAGATGTTCACGGATGAGAACAGAGACTTTGTTTGATTCAGGGATACAGGTGCAGGAGCTGTGTTCATGGCAATGAAAGTCATCCACGTTCATTGTTTTACTTAAAATGAAAAACATGTTGTTTCTTTTTTTGTCTTTAGCATCGTGGAGAACACAAAACAACGCTTCACTGTAGCCTCTCGATAATACTGCAGCCAGCCTTGTCTGACTTCAAACTGCTATATCTCAGCTTTTTGTTTCCCCTGGTAGGTTGGCTTATTCCTCAGAAACATCACCTTATCTCTTTTGATTAAGCAGAAAACAAAGGAATGTTATTAAGGCGCTGCATACATGCGATCTTAAATCTATTTTGATAGCAGCTAATTTGCTGTTGTGTAGTCCAGCTTTATTTACAGACTGTGGTGTAGCATAGTGTTTCATTACATGAGTCTGTTGATACAAACATTTACCTGCAGTCCACTGAGATTTACTCATCCAGTATTTCATTGTAAATGTTTGCACTGTGAAACAATCAACATCAATAATGAGACACTCGAGTGGTAAATTGCATAATAATTCACAGTCATCATTTTTGTCCTTTTTTACAGGACAGTGATCTAGTCCTACATTTGACGGTGCAGCCCTTCTCAGTCCTGCTCTTCGGTCAATAAGCAGACAGACGGCTTTACTGAAAATCATTCATATGCGGAGCTGACTCAAGAACTCCATTTCCCATTCCAATAATAAAAGGATTCTCATTCATTCATTAGCTGATCAATGCGTTGCTGCTCGCTCACTCATACAATTACTGCTCCTGGATGTGTGTGTGTGTGTGTGTTGTCAAAATACCTTTAACTGCCTCATCCACGACTTCCACCACTCGATCAATCTGCTGGACCTGAAACACAGACACACATGGGAGAAGTTTATTGATGCTGACGAGCCAAGTCCACAAGGTCAAACAAAAGCCTGATATTGACAACCCACAAACACACATAAATTGAGCCACATTCAAACAGGATGGCCGTGTAAATATACACTAAGACGATTTGGGGTATAAGCACACGGACAAACAAGTGCAGAGAGAGCGAGACGAGGAAGACGCAGCACTTCTTTCAGACAGGCTGAAGTGGTATAGATTTCTTAAATGCCACTGCGTGTCTATGTAGCTGAAAACCACGTATATTATGTATCGACAGAGGCACGGTCTGTGGGTGAGCCTTCATGGATGAGAGCAGTGAGAGGAAAGAAAGAGCTAGAGAGAATGACAGACAAATGATTGTAGAGGCTCCAATTCAGAAATAACACAACGTTAAAAGATGCAAGAATAAAACGGAATGATGTAAATCCTGCAGGTAACTCTGTAACACTGTATTGTAACGTGCCTCACACTGTCACAACATCGCAAAGAGCCAGAATACTGAGAACAGCACTTATTTTCCTAATCTACAATCCTCCACAAAATAAGCTGGAGAAGCACAGTAGGAGAGACAAAGTGGAAGTGACACATAAGGGTGACACATAAGGAAAAAGAAGTGGGGGGGAAGGAAAAAAAAATGATAATCCAATGACACAATTTTCCCTTTTATTCCTCCCAGCTTCCCCTCAACATCTAATTCTCTCACTTTCTCTATTCTTAGAGGTCCACGCTCAAGCTCTTAGTGCCAGCTCTCAATGCCCCCAGGCCTATTACCCAGCGTAACCGTTCTTTCAAACATACCCACACAGATGCACGCTGTGCTTTGCAGGCAGCAGTTATAAGCATGTTACACACTGAAGTGAACTATTCTCATCGAGCCAGGCAATCTGGCTCCATTCAGAAGAGCAGCAGGTGTCCCCGTGCCCTCGGTAGGCTCAGGTATTATTTATAATTTAACCATTATTTCAGAAGTCACCAGTCAATTCTAATCACTCAGGTTGGATTCCATGTGCACTTTGAGTTTTGTTTAAAGACTATAACTAAGATCACCAAGCACTTTACCATCAACAGCTTATTCTTGCAGTGGGACCATGCACAGCAAGCCTCGGAACGGAGGTATAGTGTGATCTCAGTGACTTTGACTGCCTGAATGTTGCTGCCTGATGAGCTGGTCTGAGACTGTCACACAACAGCTGCTAGAGTTTTGAGGTCAGAGTGGTCTGGGTTGAATGAAACTCAATGGTAACTCAGGTAACAGGGTGAGGTAAATAAGCTATAACAGTAGAAGAAAGCATCAGGTTTGACGCATTTCCACAGGCAGGAGTTATCTCCAGAGGCTGACTGAAGTGAATGAAGCGAGTTGTTAAGTGAGCAATCAGGAGAAGAGCCTCGGTAAGAGACGCGGCGGAGAGTCCGCTGGTCACTCTTGATGAGCTCCAGTGATTACAAGTGCTATAGTAGAACGAGATTGCAAGTGTCATGGCAATGCCTGCAATAATTATGTCAAGGGGACTTTTTTTTCCGTCTTGCCTTTTTAATAAAGTAGAGCAGTGCCTGTTGGGAAAGATCTGTTCAGCTGACCTGTGGTCACGCTGGTTCCAGCTCTTTCTGAAACTGTAAAAAGTTACCTGCAGTGATTGAGCTGCAGAAAGTTAAGACCGGCTGCTGCACAGAGAGACCTTTGTTTTTACACTCTAATGAGAGGAAATGATGTTTGAGTCTGAACACTCGTCAAATAAATTGCATTCTATAGTGAGAAGACAATGTAATGCCATGGCTCACAGATCACCCTGCCAGCTCTGTGCATGTGTGGGCAGGGCCTAGTCTATGTCAAGGTCTGGCTCAGACATGCAAAACACTGTGGACTCGCGTGACTTGCCCTCATTCATTTCACAGCGAAAGAGAACACAACAGATAGATGAACAAAAGCTGACGTTTGGCTCGGTTAAAATGAATGGATGCAACAGGAAGCACTTTTTTTTTTACTACTCCCCTTATTTAGCCGTTAGTGCAATCACTATATACAAATTCACAACTGCTTATTTGCATGTAATTTGCATAACCCACCAACTGTCACTGCCATTGTGAGGCTGCTTGTAACTCCCAGGGATACACAAGGGGGGCGTGTGCACACTCATACACCTCTGTCAGGCTGCGTGAACCATGTGTGCCAGTCCATGCATGCATCTGTCAGCGTGCACTTGACTTTCTGTGGCTGTGAGGACATTTGTAGTCGAAAGCCATTGTGATTAGTTTGTTCTGTTTAAGCAGTGAGACCCGGTATAGGGTTGGGCATTTTACATGTGGCGGGTCAGGCTGGGGGCAAGGAAATACAAACTGTTAATGCGTGCTCACAACTCCGGCGAGACAAATGTGTGTTTGTGTGTATCGACGCATAATCCAATCTGCTCATAACAATGGAAGGACCAGCAGTGGTGAACTTCCCAGCTGTTTCCGCCTCGCCCTGAAGGCTATTACATATACAACCCGGTTTATTTGAATGTAATTATATTACACATACAAGCCACTTGACTTGAATGTAATTGTGTCACACACTGGCATGTTTACTGAAATTGAATTACATTATTTATGGCAAAGGGTATTTAACATAACAATTGAGACACCTCCCCGCGCCCCAACACCATTATTTTTAAATAGGAGGTGGTAATCAACGTTGGACAGTTTTGTTTTATTAAGGCGAGCAAATAACGCCGAGCATTATCAAATCAGGATCTGTGGCGATTTAAATTATATAATCTAATTTGAACAACAGCAGGCGTTCGTAGAAATGCACTTATTATTTTTTGCTTGACTAAACATGGGTTAAATCACCAAATTCACAGGGCTCAACTTCAAGGACTATTTGGAAAACCTCTCATTGTTTATTAACGTTGGAATGTCTGATGTGATTCTGTTTGAACGCAGAACTGAACAGACAGAAAATAACTTCATTCATGCTTCACCAAGGCCCTCCACCTTAAATAAAGTAGAATCAAGGACTTTGCGGAGAGTGGCAGCATAAATAAAAACCATGATCAATTATTCACATACTTCCTTCTCATCATTACTCAGGTGAAGTATACTTAAAAGAAAGAATTTTAATAATCCATATCATGTTTTATCATCCATCGCAGGTTTTTGTGAGAAAACGTCTTTTTTGTGTCACGGTAAGCTGAAGAGTAGAGGGCTCTAGATGCGTAATTCAAAAGATGTTGTTATTTCTCCACAGTCACTCCGCCGGTGTGAAGTGAGTGTTCTGTGATATTTGTTGGCCCTTCTATGGCTGTAACCCTCACCTCTCTCTCCTCACTGGCACTGGTGCCTTTACAGAGAGGAGAAATAAGAAAGAGTGTTCTTGCTCAGGGCCTAAAGCCACAAGTTCTTCACATCAGTCACAGACCCTGTCTATTTCTGTACATCAGATCGGTTAGGGGTCAATATACTTGATTTTTCAACCCTGTTTGGAGATATTATAAATGGTGAAAACGAGACAGGCGAGAAAAACACAAAAATACAGTGATGCACAGCTTTTAGCATCATTTTAGCTTTGTGGTGTAGAACCTGGAAGTGAACCCATGCATTATGTATGGATGGTGTCAAACGGGTGTGAATCTCAAAGTGGAAAATTACTGTTTAATCACATTAAAGCCGACTGAGAAGTTCAGGCTGACAGTTTTATGCAGGAAACACAGGTTGGTAGCATTTATCAAGAATGAACCAGGGCAGCATATTGTAAAATAAAAACCCTTAACGCTCAGGAACATTCCACTTAATTAATTTCAGTGCTCTCAGCTGTCTTCGAAACATTGTTCACAGGAAGCAGTGCGGTTGAGGACCTGCTCTAGACATGGTTCATTTCGGCGTCTGTGTAACATATGCAGGCGCAGACTTGTTAAACAGGTGTCCGTGTTATTCATGAATATGTCATATTCCCTCCTTCTACTGGGTGAAATCTTTCAAATACTCCCAGCTTTGTTTCTTTCCATCTTTTCAGTGACCTCAGGCTCTTTTCCACCTCTGCCCGTTTCCTCTTTGTCTTGTACTTTTTCCCCCTCCTTCCATCATATGCTCTTCCTACTTTCCTATTCCCCACACTGTTCATCTTAGCAGTCTGGAGTTTTGTCTCCCAGGGATGTCTATTGATCCACCAAGCGGCAGGGAGGCCGGAATAGAACAGACACAGCAGGTTGGCAGCAAGGTGAATGACAGGTCAATCCATCTTAGTCTCAGTGTTAGAGTGTGTGTGTGTGTGTGTGTGTGTGTGTGTGTGTCTGTACGAACCTCTCAAAGTGAACCCATTAGACACAAATAAAGGTTGTCGCTGTCAGATAAGCAAGTTCAAATGCACACACATTAATATATATATTTTGGACATACCCCAATAATGCTGAGTCCTTTGAGATAGTCCATCCGTGGCTGGGCCTGGGGGACGCAACCTGCTAATACCACCTTTTTCTCTTGTTCTTGAGCTTTTCTGGCAAAAACAAATACACAGAAGACGACAGCAGAAAAGGTTAAAATTGGTTAATAAATGCCACTTTTGCATTGTGCGCAATTCTAAAACTCTAAGTCTTAGCCTTCTTTGACCCATTTAGATACAACAGGGTTTATGTACCTTCAATTCTTGTCAACGTGAAAAAGGAAAACACTGTTTGTGAAAGTTTGTCGCTACAAGGCGAACATTGCTTGTTTTCCCCAGTGGCATGTGAGCTATTCCCTCGTGAAAGGCCCTTGAGAAAAAAGAATTTGCTCAAGGTAAGTCCCACTGTGTCACTATGATAATTGGTTTGTTTGTTATGGCTGATTATCAAACAGAGGTACAACAGATTTTTTTATGCTTCGGTGCCAGCAACAGCCATGGCCAGAGGCACTCTTATTTTGGGTTGCCCGTCTGTACGGACATCAGCCGTCCATCTGTATGTCTCATTCATGTTAATGCAATAGGAATGCCTAGAGCTAATTCCATTATGTCTAGCTAAAAACATCCAGTCAGACTCAGAGATGATCTGATTCAAATTCAACAGGCAAAGGGTGAAATCGCAGCTTTAAGCCACAAGACTGGATATTTGAAAGGTGGGCTATTCGATTTAATGTTTAATTAAGGTTAGGCAGACTGCATTCAAAGGCCACAAAATTCAACTTCAGTTTAACTTAAGTTAGCACAGTAGTTAAGGCTAATTTAATGATCCAGCTTGGAAAATAACCCCAGTTTGTCTGTGTTTTGATTTGGTCTAATGTTGCACAGCTCCACATGGTCTCAAACTGTCACAATGTGTCCAAATCCAGATTGTGAGACTTCATAAAAATGGGAGATGGAACACAAGTATCTGTAGGCTACTGAACATAAGCTGAAACACATTTGTAGTGGTGCGGCAGCAGAGGAAGAGACACACTGCCAATAACAGGATTATCTGGAAGGATTATCTGAGGAAATTGGTGTCTCAGTGACTGAGCAGAAAGTTGAGGGGACATTGCAAGAAGTCAAACTCTAAACCATAGACAGCCTCCAAAAAAGACTTTGCCAAAGAACATGGAATGAGGCCTTGGCTATTCTTTGGTCGGATTACAATAGAATACATTTGGTCCAATGCACCCTAATAGGGTGCAAAAGGCTCAAGGAAGAACAAATTTAAAGGTTGCACTGGGAATGTAATTTATAAACCACACTATTGAATGAAATGACTCCCAATCAGCAGTAACCTTCACAGTACGTTGTTCTGTTCAAAGTTCATACGTGAGTCTTTAGAGGCCAAGGAAAGAGAAAACTAGGATCTGACCAAGTTTGTCCCCTGACTTAAATCCAATAAATTGCCTTTGGAGTCAGTATTTAGAAACAGAAGGTACAAAAAAATCTTTAACAAACAACAGCTGTGGATAATGGCAGAAAATCTAGCCACAGATATGTTTATGACTGGTGACATCCATGACAGAGGATCAAATCTGCCATCAACAATAACCTCTGAAGTTTAAATATTAATACTGTACTGACTTTTGTTGTAATTATTTCAGAAATATGAACCTTTATTGTAGATTTATTACGAAACCTTCTTGAGCTTTGGCAAAAACAAACTGCATTGAATTGACAGGCTTTTTGATAACCCAACATTTTCATGATGCTGGCTGGAGTACGAGCTGTTGTAGTAAAACATAATGCAATTATTTTTTAATAGAAATGACAACCAGCAGGAAAAAATCTTCCCAAGATTTGAATTTAAAAGGCCTGGTAGACAGTAAATACTGTAGCAAACCACAACAAGCGTGTGTGTGTGTGTCTGTATGTCACCTTCAGTTAGTGGCAGTGTGATTTGAGACACTCGGTCTGTGTGACAAAAGCTTTCGGAAGAGCTGCCCAGACTCCGCCATGAATCTTTAATAATGAAGCCTCCTGACAGTTAGAGTAAGAGAGAGAGAGAAAGAGAGAGGGATGAAAGTGGGGAGGTATGTAAGCGAGGAAGGAATCGTGGGAGGAGCAAAGACGCTGGCTGCGAACTGTCAGTTGTGTTTTAATTCAGACTGTGTTTGTATTCGTCGGCAAAGCAAAGACAGGGAGAGTGATGGAGGTGGAGGGGGTGAGCGTGAGAGCAGAGCGAGCGGGGAGAGAGAGGTGAAGGCAGACAAACAAAGCCAGGAATGGAGGGATAGATGAAAGCTACAGTTGGTGATGGAGATGAGTGGGGAGATGAAAGGAGGAGACATGAAGGCAGATAGTGAGAATTTTTTTTTTTATTATTATTTTGATTATTATTCTGAGCTGTTTGTATTATTCAGGTTTATTTTAGTCTCCTCAATTTTATTTTTTTCTTATCCACACGGAAGGTTTAAGCAGGTACCAACAAATCACTTAAGATGCCAAAAAAAGATGAAACAATGAGAAAGAAGAAAGCTGCTGGATCCAATGCCTCAGCACAGAATAAAGTGTTTTAACAGAACATTCAGAGAAACCGTACTTCCACTGATCCTCAGAAATGCATGTTATTATTGAGCATGTATGTTTAAAGCTTCATCAGCAGCCCTTTGACCTTCATCATAGAAAATAAGTGATGATATCCAGCTTCGCCGACTGGTGTAAACAGACGCAGGAAACAGACCGAGGCAGGGAGCACTGGAGAGCGAACAGTCGCGATGCTGGTAAATACTTAAAGGGGGAATGATGTAAACTTTCAAGACTCGGTGAAGTGAGATGGATGAAGCCAAAAAAAGGGATTTATCTGCTTTAGAGTAACTTGTTCCCCCCAAACTGTTCCTCATGAGGGACCCACACTGGCATCACTGCGCACACAGACACACACACACACAGCAGGGGTGCGTCTGCATAATTCACACCGTCTCCTGCCAAAATGCGCCAAACGTTCTTTTAATGCGCTACTTGCTCCCCGCCCACACACCCAAAGCCATAGCTGACACAGCGAGTAAGCAGACGCTGCCTGATCCGTCGCCTCAGCGCCCCAGGGGGGAACAGGCCAATCACGTCGCACACAGTTCCTGGATGGGATGAGATGGAATGGGATTATGTGATGCAGTTGCCGTGGTGATACTTTTGAGCCCGACTGAGCGCTCGCTGCCAGTGACCCGGACCAGAGCAGATGTCCCCCGAGATCAGAGGACGAGGTGTGCTAGCAGACGCGCACACACACACACACACACACACACATTTCCTTGGCTTCGTTGGCACCTCGCCCTAAATCTCTACGGCCCCCCTGTCAACTCCTTGCTCGCTATAGCCTCAAGACCACACACACACAGCAATGGTCATGGATGGTAATGGCAACAGCAAACAGTCGCGTCTATGCATACATGTATGACCTCTGCGGTATACATGGTAGGGAAGGCTGTGCTGTACATACTGGTTTTTAACAGCTCAGTGGACACAGTGAATCAGTCAAATTAGAGCAGACTAAATGTCCAAGTGAATTGATCAGGTTGACTTGGAGAAGCCTCTTGTAGTAAATATGACATTAGAATAACTCTCGGCATTCAGATGGACCCCAGTGCATGACCTATATAAGGGCCTTTTCAACTTTCTCACAACAAAACTTGAAGTGAAAGGAGACCCTTCCTGCATGGATCTTCTATAGCATAGCATTTACATGACTGCAGCAGAGATGCAGTGACATTATCGTATAAATGAGCCACAATGCTGATGCTCTCACAACTGCTATGAATGTCTGAAAAGGTTCAAGTCAATGTAAAAAAAAAAATATATATATATATTATACGGCAAACATTTTTAAACATATCAATTACAGATTCTAGGACAACATTTTATTTTGGCGAGCTATATTAACAAATTGATTTAGTCCATATTCATGACTTTGTGGTGTCTTGTGCTTCAAAATAACAATTGTGATGAATAGTGCATTTTCCCCATCAAACTGGGGAATCTTGAAATCAGCACACGCAGAATCATATCTTTTACTAGTACAAGTCCTAGCTGCACCTCAGGTACAGAAGGACCCCATGCTGCACGATGTCCTCCTGGAGGGACGGGTACAAGTCAGACCAGGATGGAGGCTTGAGCATAACTTTGGCTATGGCTAAAGCTGCAACTGAGTTCATATGAATTCTTTCTTTTCTTTCTTATATTCAAACAGAATCTCAAAGCAAACAGAGCATAATCTCATCATCATCATCAAAATGCTGCTTAATACACATGATTAAAACATAATAGATTATCATCAAATTGTCTTTATTTCCATAATCCAAAGAACAACAGCTGAGTAGACTTTATTACGGGACGCAATTCTGCTCAGCTAAGACAATCTGGTACACACATACACACTAAGCATCCCCAATGATTCTGACAGAGGTCTTCTTGTGATTACATCATCTAATGTCAGGTAATGTCCTCTGAAGTCTGTGAGAACAACTTTTGGTGTGAGTGTGTGTGTTTGTGTGTGTGTCCTTTCAATGACTCTTCCTGCTGCTTAACACCCTCAGCCCTACAGAGCACTACATGGTGGGGGGGTGGCTCATTACACACACAGAGCTGGCCATATGCTCCCTAACAAACATGTTGCTTAAAGGATGAGGTCATACTGGTAAGAGTGGTGTAACTCGGATGTACAGATCTGCATCACGATTAGCTCAGTGTGCTGTGACCTCTACTGTTTGGTGACCGTGTTAAATTGCCATCTGTCTGATGTTTAAATATCGCTTTTAACATTGTTCTCAATTTAAATCGGCCAAACTTTATTTTGTCCTACAGCAAAATCACAGCGTTAGAATTTAACCTAGTGTAACTGATTTATTTTCCATTACATCCCTGCGTTCTCTACCCCCACTTTGCCCCTCCTCCGTTTCCTCTGTCCTTGCTCCTCTGTCTCATCTTTTCGCTCATCCTCTCATCTGCACTCTGACAGTTGTTTCTGGCTGAGTTGACAGCAAGCCAGCCAATCAGCACACTCCTGACCTCTCTGCATTAGCATAAGCAGCAAGGGGTAAGGTTAAGTACCCATCAAGCTTCAGTAATTAAGATGTGAGCTGGTGTGTGCATGAGTGTGTGAGCGCGTGTGTCACAGATAGAGCAAATGTGTTCAGTCATCCACTTTGGATATTTTCCACTTTTACAAACTTCCACTTATACAACAATGCAATCAAGGTCTTGGATTTCATTTTTACAATCCAATTTCTAGACACACCTCTGATTACTGACCTCTACTTAAGAGGCCATGATGTGTTTTTATTTATTTAAAGTTTTATTACTGTTGTTTTTTTAAATTTACCTCCCTGAGGGTTTCATTCTAGGGGCAGCACAATCTCCATTACCACCTGACAGCCCGAAGCCAACAAATGTAGGAGAACACACCTATATACTTCAATGGAGAGCGCAGCCTAGCCTGTGAATGGGCACACCGGAAACGCTTCCTCAAACAACTGTCAAAATACAAATACATAAAACAGCAGCTCGCTCTGGGCCTGAGGGAGCTGACTGCTGACAGAGTAAACTGCATAAAAGCTGCTAATGTGCAAGACCAGGGGTCCGTAAGAGATGTGAGATAAAAAGAGGAAATAAACTGCATGACTGACTGATCGATGGGAAACTGACAAACGGACATCTTTATAAATACATACGGGTGACAGGCAGGAGGGAATGAGGCGGTAGTGAGTGTCAAACTAAAGTCAGAGGCAGGGAAACAAAATCTCGAAGGACTGACAAAGAGTGTCTATGTCAGCTCAGTGTTAAATAGTTAGACTACCAGTAACCTGATGTGGGGGTCAATTTCCTCAGTGCAGGTGTGAGCAAAGGCAAAAAGGCAAACTGGAGTAAAAACTGGAGTAAAAACACCATACAAAGAGAGAAACTGCCAAGAGCACATCTTCATCACCATGTAGGGAGAAAGGAGACGACAACAGGAAGTAAAGGAGGGAGGATGCCAGCTCTGAGGCTGTGAGGGAAGATTGAGGCTGAGAGAGAGAGAGAGAGAGAGAGAGAGAGGTCTGAGAAGTGAAGCTGCTGAACCTCCCACTGAGATCTGGAAACCAAGAGCTGGTGTCTAAAATGACTAATGGAATGACAGAAAAACTCAAAAGAAAAAACGGCTTTAAGAAAAGGAAAAAAAAAAAAAAACAGGAAAAGTGAAGCTGCTGAACCTCCCACTGAGATCTGGAAACCAAGAGCTGGTGTCTAAAAGGACTAATGGAATGACAGAAAAACTCAAAAGAAAAAACGGCTTTAAGAAAAGGAAAAAAAAAAAAAAACAGGAACAGCCTGAACGATGATCTGGTAGTAGCAGAGAGCCCAAGCTTAATCTGAGTTACCACAATGAAACCACATGATGACCTGATATAAAACGATATACAATAAAAAAAACATCTGACTTGTTTTCAGCTTTATTCAGTTTGTGGCCAGCGTGGTTAATAAAAGCATCCGCGTTAGAGCTGCGTTTTACAGGATACAGGCAATCTGTTGACCAATCAATACACCTATAACGTGGCTAGTTTATGACCGGCTCACACGGCCTCCGGGTATATCAGAGATAGAATGCAGCCCAATTGCCAACATGGGCCTAGTAAAGGCCGGTCAGAGGAAATGCAAGCCTTTCAGATTATGGCCTTTAAAAAAAAAATGCCTCACACACCTGCGTGGTGCTGTGAAATGGATGACATCTGTCTTGTAAAAATGACTTGAATATGTGATAAATATTGCATCAGCGTAAATGAGTTGTATTCGTCGCTTGAATGGTTCATAATAGAGAAAATGCTGATATAAAAAGCAGGGAAAAAAAACAGCGGCGCGATGGCAAACGCCCACATTCAGACACATATGTGCAGGGGATTGCATGAGAGATGAGCACTTGACTGAGCAGTGAAGAGGGGGAAACCCGGCGTTGAATCCCACGAGTCCCATTTCTAATGCAAAGTCCTGCTTTCTATAGGAGAGGCCGATATGGGACAGAGGTATAGGAGCAACCCCTCAACCAGAGTCAACTGACAAACAACAGACACGCAAGCTCACTCACAGGATTGTTTTTGCTCATCTTTGGAATCATCTATATATATAAGTTCTCCATCTTTATCAGAAGAAATGTCAGCATACAGATTAAGTAGAAGAAAGTAGAGTGCAGTGTGTCAATGGGAACCAGATTTATGTGTCGATGTAGTAGATATTACTCAGTTTGTGACTCCTAAATGAAGATTTTTGAGTTTTGTTATCATTTAAACGTTTAAAAAAGCACTGAGCTCGTGTGGGGAGCATTGGCATTGGCAGTTAGTGTGTCAGCTTCAGGCTCAGACAAAAGAGGCCATGTCACAGGGCACACACAGGCATTTATCATTCAGAGCCACAGCCACTCCACACGAGGCCTTTCACCTCTGTGGGAATCAATCTAAAAAACGAATAAGCATGTGTGCAGGCATACATGCATTTTCCTTCCAGTGCCTATACATGCTTACATGTTTGTACAAGTGTGTGTGTGTGTGTGTGTGCATGCGTGTGTTTCTCTGCAATTATTCTGAACCAGGAGGGGAGGCAAGGGGGGAAAACCTGGCTAAGATGACAGAGGTGAAAGGACAATCCTGGTTGAATGAATTCACACAAAATTAGTCCAAGCATAAACAATCATGATTGGTTTCAAGGTCATAAATTATTACAAGCAAGGGTCTGGAAAAGTGGAACGGCACAAGCTCGGTGACCTGGAATATTTCTTATTTTGAGTCAACACAAAGCCAAACTAATTACACCATTCTAACAAGTATGGATTGAAAAGTAGTGTCCAATCTTAACCTGTGAAAACAGTTTTTATGCCCCAGCGGCTCGCCAAGACTGTTTCACAAACCTCTGACAATTGTCCAGGCTGAATAAAAGGATGAAGTTGGCCCCTTTAGGACAGACAAAGTTTAGACATTTCATTTAATTTCCTCTGCCAAGGACGTAATGTTTTCATCAGCATTTGATTCAATCAAATATCGTGGAGGGGTCAGAGTCCCAACGATTTTGGAAGGAATCTGAAGAAACAGATGGATTCAGACATTCTTTTCACTCTGTCTAGCGACACAGGCGTTTACACACTTTAAGATAGAACTTGACGGCAGCACCACAGCGCTCTCAAACTCCTTCTTTTGCTACGCGGGAAGGGTTTTTAACAATGTTGAACCTTGACCATGGCACACTCTGACGAACAATCAAACAAAAGTGAGGAAACACATTGTGAGACATGTCAGGTGCGTCTTGACTTAGGCAGTATGTTGTAGTTAGGGGAAAAATAAACAAAAAAATATGACTGTCTCCTTAACAATGAACACAACAGCATACTTAGAGGTATTTAATTCTCCTTGCATCAGAGGAAACGTTCAACTGCTGAGGATGAGATGCAGCAGTATAACATAGTGTATTTAAAGTTCCATATGTATTCACAGCTATGGCAGGGCCACAGTTCCATAATTGGCATTAGTAGGAGCATTTTTTCCCCCATTGTGCACTCATCCTGAGAAATCAGCAATGTGATATTACAGCTTGGCTCAGAGCAACACCAAATGGTGAGAGCCTCTGTGTGGTTCATTCACTGTCCTACTCTATGAAGTCAGTGGACCAAAGACACGGCACCGCTCAGAAAACCTCTGATATTTTCATCAACAGGGACTTGTTAGCTCATTCATCACCTGGTCATCACAGTAACCACTCGCATACATCATCCGTAACAGACTGCATTTTCATTGCTCTCCATGATTAAATTACTCTTAAAATGACCAAAATAGAAGCATAGAAAACAAGCTGGATCGCAAATAAGTAGCGACAACTGCAATCTGCATGTTCATACACACTTTATACACACTTTTTGTTTAATCTGCATATGTTGTCTTCATGCACATTTTACATATTTGTAGTTTATACATCTGTGTTTATGAGAGTCGGTGCACTGTGAGTTATTCATGATATGTGAGCATGCATGTGAAAACAGATATGTGAGTACATGTGCAGTACGTGCATTAGGGAACTATGTCGACTATGGGAGTCTCATTATAGAGCTACAAAGTCTAAGCATCCATTCAGCCTGTTAATTTCCCTGGCTGATGTTTTCTCTCCCTGCAGCCTGAAGTGGCTCCACGGTGCCTCATCAGTCCCTCTAAAAGGCCTTCTTATTTAACTACGGTGCCTTATTTATCCTAAATAACATTCCATTTAAAGCCAAGGATGCTGGGTGCACAAAGCAAACTGTCTGATTAAATTTCTAAGCAGGGCCCCGCTTACTTGGTGAAAATTAATTTATGGAATTTATGGAAAAAAAACACGTTTTAGCCCTAACACAGAGACACACACTTGAACACACACACTCCTCGTCTGACTCAACACCAATTAAAAGGGAGGTTCAAGGTAAGGTTCATTACGTTAGAAAAGAGAAGAGAGGGAATGGGGGGGTTGTTAGGAGAAAAAAGGCTTTACAAAATGAGGAGGTGATTTTTGAAACGCGCTTGTTAGAGGGATTGTGAATATTTTTCCAGTTGGGGATGAATAGAGCTGCTTTCAGCCTCTTTTGTTGAATCACATTTGTTACATCTCTTTTTTTCCCCACTCTTTGAACCAGTAAAGCTTATTTTCAATACAGATCCCGGTCCTGATGTCTGAAAGACACAGGAAATGTTTCATTACACGAACACCAAAGTCAAATTAATGATACATTTATATGTTGTATTAAAATGAACCTGATCACCCGTTTTTATCCAAACGACATTGACAGGAGATGGAGGTACAAACACAGAGGTGACTTCAATTCAAACTGTTCAGCCCTGCAGGAAAATAAATATATATATATATATATATATATATATATATATATATATATATATATATATATATATATATATATATATATATATATATATATATATATATATATATATATATATATATATATATATATATATATATATATATATATATATATATATATATATATATATATATATATATATATATATATATATATATATATATATATATATATATATATATATATATATATATATATATATATATATATATATATATATATATATATATATATATATATATATATATATATATATATATATATATATATATATATATATATATATATATATATATATATATATATATATATATATATATATATATATATATATATATATATATATATATATATATATATATATATATATATATATATATATATATATATATATATATATATATATATATATATATATATATATATATATATATATATATATATATATATATATATATATATATATATATATATATATATATATATATATATATATATATATATATATATATATATATATATATATATATATATATATATATATATATATATATATATATATATATATATATATATATATATATATATTATTTAAAGGCAGTTGAGGGACTGACCTGCCGACATGCAGCATCGTGCGGTAGATATAAATGAATATATTTACATGCATCCATCATTCATTTTAGCATACTGCATGTGTGCATCTATAGGCTGGACGGAAGCCTCAGGCGTTTGTCACTCCAGATAAGCTTTGGTGAAACTGCTTCTTGGCTTGTATACAGCAGCCTTTCCATCTGCTGGTTAAGTAAAATTAGACATCCCAGGGTTTGGTTCACTGTCATGTCCCTCTGTGTGTAACTAAAGATACTTGATAGGAACACGGCAGGTGGTGTGCTGGCTGCTCCGCATACACACACACACCTGCCACCTGAGTCGCTCAGTCTCTTGGGGACACACAAACACACGCAGAATGAGTGGGTGCATCATGGCTGACCGTGTTTCAAAGAAAAACTGTTTCGAACTAGTCCAAACAGTAAAGGCAAACGTGTGTGTGTGTGGGGGGGGGGGGGGGGGTATA